>OY856187.1:208982613-209080649 GCA_963693315.1 Diogma glabrata
AATATATATATATATATATTTATATATATATATATATATATATATATATATATATATATATATATATATATATATATATATATATATATATATATATATATATATATATATATATATATATATATATATATATATATATATATATATATATATATATATATATATATATATATATATATATATATATATATATATATAATATATATATATATATATATATTATATATATATATATATATATATATATATATATATATATATATATATATATATATATATATATATATATATATATATATATATATATATATATATATATATATATATATATATATATATATAAATATATATATATATATATATATATATATATATATATATATATATATATATATATATATATATATATATATATATATATATATATATATATATATATATATATATATATATATATATATATATATATATATATATATATATATATATATATATATATATATATATATATATATATAGGGTCATTCCATTTTAAAGTCAACCTTCAAGCTAAATTTTTTTGTCATCACAAAACTGTAACTGTGACCTATAACTTTTTTTTCATATATTTTACTATAAGATATGGCAACAACTGTGAAAATTCCAATATTGTTATTTTGTTTAGAATGCAATTAAGCGCATGGTTGTGAAAAAGGCTTAATATACGAATTAAAATATATCTAAAAAGAATATAGCATAGCACAAATATAATAAACCGAATTGCTTTAGACTTTTTATTTTCTGAAAGCTAAAGTTTGGAGTGTCTGAATTGGACTGCTTTGCTTTCCAAATAAATGAGGTAAGCATTCTAAATACATGAATTCTTTTGTGTTACGTTAGTCACATTACGTTAGTCACACATCATTTAAATCAAAAGCGTCAATTTATGAAAAACTAACAAATTTTTTAAAAAGTTATTGGCTTTTTTAAAAAATACATTAAATACATTGAAGAAACTTATCAATAAATTTTATGTATATTTTCAACATCTAGAGAATTTTGGTTCATAATTTAGGTGTTAATTTAATGGTATAAAAAATGTTACGTTAGTCACATTTACATTTTTATTTAAAAAATATCTAACAAATTTAATTTAAATAAAAAAGCTTTCTGATTTAGATAAATAAACTCGATTTACATTTTAAAAAGTCAACAAGTGCTTAAAATAATCTTTACTATTTTAGTTATAAGGAAACAAAGTTGTGAACTTCGGTATAAATGTTGCGTTAGTCACTTTGGAATGACCCTATATATATATATATATATATATATATATATATATATATATATATATATATATATATATATATATATATATATATATATATATATATATATATATATATATATATATATATATATATATATATATATATATATATATATTTATATATATATATATATATATATATATATATATATATATATATATATATATATATATATATATATATATATATATATATATATATATATATATATATATATATATATATATATATATATATATATATATATATATATATATATATATATTTAGAATATATATATAAGTTTCATTTTTTGATTTTGTAAGAATTTTTGGAATATTTTTAGAATTTCGAAAAATTTTAAATTTTTGATTTTATTATAATTTTTGGAATTTTGGAAAAAGTTTTAATTTTTGATTTTGTAATAATTTTTGCAATATTTTTAGAATTTTGGAAAAGTTTGAATTTTTAAGAATTTTTGGAATATTATCGGAATTTAGAAAAAGTTTAATTATTTGATTTCATTCTAATTTTTGGAATATTTTTGGAATATTGAAAAAGTTTGATTTTATTTAATTTAACAATATTGTTGAAATTTTGATTATAATTTTCCGGCAACGTATTGAAGTTTCGTGTTAGTTTTGTAATAAATTTTCAAACAGATATAAAAAATATTTGTGCTTTGACAAAGAGTTATGTTTGATATACATCGCTGCCCAAAACTAAAAACCATGTCGTCGTGAGTTTTTTGCCGAAAACTATATCAAAATCCTTTACCCAGACCGAAGTCTTGATATCTCAGAGCTATGAAATTTCAGCCCCTCCATATTTTTGAGATTCTAATGTTAAATAGTATGTTTTTAGACTTTGTAGGAGTTAATAAGTTTATCGAGGATAAGAAGTTCTTATTTAGATGCAATACAGTATGAAAAGAACTAAAATACGTTCATTTGGGAATGTCTACTACTTAAATTGTAGTTAAAGTTCGACTTGAGTTATACCATTTACTAAAAATCAGTTTACGGCTTCGATTAAACTGTTTCTGTTTTAAAGGTATTAAATAAAACTTCATAAGAAAAATTACACTGACAAATTTTTTACTTATTTTAATCAGTTTTAATTTTTCGAAAATTTTGTTTCAAAGATGGCGAAACCAAAAAGTATCTTCCCAATTGTAACCCAATACAGTTTGGTGTAAATTTACCTAGTTTTATCGAAATTACGTAGATTCGACATGTTTTCTTCAAGATTAAATAATTATAAGATTTTAAATCTGATTGTGTTATATTTATTATTCAATGAAACAAATTTTAGAAAAAAATTTAAAAGATAATACAAATCAGGTCGAAAATAGGTGCAAAGCAAACTAAAGTCAACGTCGATTCGACGTCGAATCTTCCCAAATTGGAGAAAAATATACTTAAATAAGTAGAAAAAAAGGTAGAAAAACACCTAAATAGACATCGAATCGACGTAGAATTTCTTCAAAATTGGTCGATTCGACTTAATTTTACACCTAATTTTAAAGTTATTATAAGTCGAATTTTAAGTAGAAAGTTACCAATTTTCAACCTATTTTATTGCTTGATTTTTTCCAATTTTTTTTTCTAATGATTTGTTATGAACTCTTACTTGGTTGTTCTCGTACACGAGTATATTCTTGTTTATACTGAATTTCTGCGTTTAAATGAAAGAGCATAATATTTACAATTAAATGTCTTTAGAATGATATACGTTCCTCGTCTTTGTGAACCATCATCTTCCAGTTCATAAGCTGTTGTTATAACGTTTCGTACAACTTTAGGTCTTATAAATTTCAGAGCTAACTTTACGCTCACCTGATCTCCCGCGTCACTTAATACAAAGTTACGATGGTATACTACAGTTTCTAGTTTAAGTTTCACCGTGATAGAACGCAAATGATAACGTTTGGCATTATGGGTAAAAGATTCTGAAGTTAGCTTACAAATTCTTAATCTAATCAGTCCTAGTTTAGTCTGTCGATCGAAATTATCTCCAGGCTTATCCTGTAGGCTTAAACATTGTAATGCCTCATATAGAAAGAGCCACGAGTAATTATTGGTAATGCTAAGGCGGCGTAATAATGGGAATAACCTGTCGTTTGATGTAAGGACCCTCGGAGTGCACTTGCGTGTTGGTCCTATTTGGTTTATTCCTCTGCGATAAACGCACGAATACCAGCGAGAACACTGCGGTTTACACGCTCAGATGCATCAGCTTGCGGAGAATAGACGGTGGTGAAGGTATGAGTCAGACCCCATTTATTCAGGAACCCTTAAAATAGTTTCGATTTGAACTAAGAACCGAGAACCTTGGATACCACCACTTGAAAAACTTCGAATACGTGGAGCACTTGTGTTTCGAATGCTTGACATATGGGTTCTGTTGTTAACTTTTTTAATGGGAATAGAAACGGAAATTTGGTGAAGTGATCTAACACTACTAGAATTGCTATATTTGCAGACTTTGAACGTGGATAAAGGCCAAATTTATCAACAAGCAATCGTTGTCCGATTCTTTTAAATGCTGCCGTCATTAGGGCCCATAATACCTGATTTGGAGCTTTCGCCATTTTAAAAGTTTCGCAATTTCTCACGAAATTCTGGACCTGTTTAGCCATTTGAGGCCAGAAGTAAAAGCGCCTTGCAGTGTAGTGTTTAATCGATTCCATTATTTGATGCAGACTGAAGATCGTACACCTTCGAAATCAGCCCAAGAGTTAAAATACTTATGAAACACAAAACTTCCAGAGTTCTCCTTCTCGTGGCACGTCGCTTACTCAAAATATTAGATTTTTTGAATATACTAATCCGTTGTTGTTACTTACGTAAATCTGGTAATAAACCAGCCGCTTCGTCAACAATTTTGACTAACCAAAATAAGTCGTTGATTTAAAGGCGGGTAATTCCATAGTTAACTTTAAACTCTTGATTGTTTCGGTTGTAAGTGCTTCAGCCGAAAACATTTTTTATACAGCATCGGAGACAATGTTCAAACTTCCTCTTCGATATTCGATGGTGAAGTAAAACCCTTGCACCTTCACACTCCATCGAGTCAAGCGACCAGATAGATCGTTTTGCTGCATTATCCATTTCAACGAGCTGTGATGACCTGTAAGTAAGTGATGACCTTAAATGAGTTTCTCCATTTGTATGCGCGAAATTTTTTAACACCTAAGATCGCAGCCAGACATTTTTTATCGTTAACCAAGTAATTTTGTTGTGCCAGCTTTAGTTTTTTGAACATGTCCGCAATGGAGTGCTCAACACCTTCCTTGTCTACCTGTCCCAAAACACAGCTCTTACCGTCATTACTGGCATCATATTGAATAATGAAATCCTCTATGAATAATCCGTATTTAGCAAGACGGCCACATCCACTTAAACACTACATCCACTGGTAATCCACGCCAGTTTACCTGATCTTCAGCAAATCCCAACTTGAAACCAATAATGGAGCAAAACTGAAACGACTGTTGCAACTAGCTATTCCTTAAAACCGTCGGACTTGTTTCACTGTACTAAGTTGAGGAAATTCGGTGATATAGGATCAAGTTTATCTTCGTCGATTCTAAATATGCCTCATCCAATTACGCACTTAGCAACTTCTTCTTGTATACAAAGGGGTCATTACGAACTGATACAACCGCCTATATGGGACCGTAAAAGCATTTTTCTCTCTAGACTACTTTTCCAAAGCTATCTGCCATAAAGAATTTTATTTTTTAAATCCAAATTAGGGATAAAGTTATCTTGAAGCATATGACTCAGTATGCTATCTATTTGTAAAAGTGGAAACGCGTCTTTTTTCGTGATGGATATTGACTCTTCGAGAAACCAACTATAAGCTAATTTTACCTGGCTTACAAACAAGCACAACTGGTGAGCTCCAGGCTTTTGTAGACTCTTCTATATTGCCCAGTAAGAACAAGCGGTTCAGCTCTTCTTCCATCAATTACTCAATGGCCGGTGATATAGGATGACGCTGTTTGATGGGAATTCTGAATCCCCAACATTAATCGCTTGTTCCAACACATGTATAGTGTATACGTCCTAAACCCATTTTTTAAAATGATGGAAGCAAGCGAATCATATCTTGCCGCTATTCATTTAATCCGGTATCCGGATCAAATGAATAGCTGCAAGGTATCCGTGAATAGCTGATCCGGTATCCGTGAATAGATGACACTCTCTTTGACCAGAATGATCAGCGTACTCCTCAGAAATTTCGTATTCTGATCTTCGTGGATCTTCTTAGTTGTTCGGCAGATCTGTACATAACTACGTATACATAGTCTAACGTTGTCTAAAAGATTTTTGAATCAGCCCATTTGACCAAAGAATTAAGAAAAATTCTGTAATCAGTCAAGAGCTTTCATCACAAATGCCGGACCAACAAGGGAACTTCTGAGTCAGAAATACAATAAATTCTTAAGTAACGTTGACCTTTTACAACATTTGAATTATTGAATGCGGTGCACACTGCACATATCTCACTAGACCTTTAATCTTTTTCTTGGTAATAAAATTTGTAAAGCATTTTCCAAATCGATCAAGCAACGTCACAATTTATTAGAGCAATTAATTTAAAGCCCATGATATTTATAATGACTAATACTCTAATCCTACGATGGAATACAACTAATTTATGCTGGGTAATAGTGCTGGCCAATAATGCTAACCAGGAAATAAAATAAAACATATTTACAGTTTTCCCTGATCTAATATCTATCATTTTATGCCCACTTTGCTTATGAATATAAGTCCTATATTCGTTCCTGTATGGAGTACTGTTGTCGAGTTTGTGGTGTTACTTCTGTTCCCATCCTGGCCCTCTTGGACTCTGTTCAAAAGCGGGCTATACGGATTGTGGGAGATCGAGATTTGACATCAAAACTTGATTCCTTAAAACATCATCGCACTGTTGCTTACCTCGGTGTTTTTTACAAATATTTTCATCTACAGTGCTCGGATGAAATCAGCAGCATCATGCCTCAAACTTATTCTTACCCCCGTTTCACTCGGAAATCGGCTAACGCAAGCTGTCAAACGATCGAGATCCCGCGCTGTCACACTGACAGATCCAATCAGGAATCCATTGTCTCAGGTGGTTTCAATCCGCAGAGGTTTAAAAAAGCGTTCATCAATAAATTAGAGCGCAAGTTGGTAAGGGACCTGGGAAAAGGTATTTATGTGTTATTGTGACACATATTGTAAACCCTATAACACTAAAGTCTACACTTTTTATTTGAAAAAAAAACATCAATTTAGTGTGCATCTTCAATTAATCAATGGTGGTTTTGAAAAATAAAGGTGATTTCAGCTTTCAAGGTGTAGTTAAATTATGTTAAAATGAAATTTATTATTATACACCAAAAATCATAAGCATAGTTTGCAATATGTTGAAAAAAAATTTTAAATTCAAAAAAGGGAAACTCAATATTTTTCAAAAGCATTCAAATTACAAGATAAAGGTTTTCCGTGTTAAGTTTTAAGTTAAAAAAGAAATGAATAAGAATTTCTTTGTTGACAATTGAAATTGAGAAAGTCTTTTTGTTGATCTTATGTTGTTGACTTAATTCATTATGAGAGACGTATAACAAATATTGGATGTAAACATGTATGTACATATTTCAATCAACAATTTATTTATGAGCTAAGTTTAAGAAAATACTAAAGACATTTGTTTTGTAATTAACATTTTTTTCCATCTTAGTGCACTTTTTGAATAAATAAATTCAGTTTGTTTGGTGGTTTTGTTCGATGTTCTATGAGAAAACTATTGTTGACATGTCCTACTTAGTTACGATTCAATTAATGTTTAAACAAAATCGTGATATGATTTAGTTTATGTTTGTTATATTAGAATATGTTTGCACGTTTAATGTTATATGGACTTTCACACACTAAATACTGTTATCAGCAAACTTTTGGTGAAAAGACTGGATACTACAATTAACATCCTTTAAATACTTTGAAAGAGACTCACGGGTTTGCTGGCACATACGTATTCTTTAGTCGAAATTATATATGACCATTCTGCATAAATATAGCTGAATTTTGTTGATACAGGGTTTAATTTCCTCTGTTAATGTACGGGTGGTTGTGAGCTAGTTGATATATAACTTTGACTTCAAATAATCTCAAAACAAGAAATCTAATGATATTAAATCACACGATCTAGGTAGCCAATTCTGATCACCCACACTGAAGAGTAAACGACCAGGAAATATATTATCCAGTAATTGAATTGTTTCACGGATTGATTAGCATGTTTCTCCGTCTTTTTCAAACCACATATTAACCGTACCAAACAGTGACAGGTTGTGGATGCTTTTGTTTTTCGATAGTCATATGTGGATTCTCCGAACCCCAAACACGATTAACAAATTCGATTTTATCAATTAACCAAGCTTTCAAGGCGAAAATGTGATTCATCGCTTAGTATGATTTTTTTCAAAAAATTAGCATATAACCTTGTTGATGTTCAATAATCCATTCACGAGCTCTCTTCGCTTTGCATGGTCATTAGGGTTCAGCTGTGTTTATTATTTTAAAATGGAGACACAGATTTTTTAGGGTTCACGCTGCAGAGAGTTTCTTGAAATTTGCAATTCTTGTCCACGCTGCCGAATTAAAGTTCTGGGTTTTTCACCAACATTCTCACAAACAGGTTCGCTATTGAATGGCTTGTTTTTGGACGACCAGTGTGTGTAGCACCTCCAATTGATCCAGTCTCCCAGAATTTTTCGATTGATCTCTTCACAGTTGACAAAGTAAAAACACTATTCCGACCATTTTCGAACTGTGACCACCAAACTTTCATTATTTTTAAGATGATATTCAATAATGAAAACACGTTGTTGTATCGTGTAACGCTTCATTTTCACTAACCATCTCAGTTGTCAAATTGTTTTTAGGGCTGCCAACAATTTACTACACAAATGGCGGCAAATTAAAATCTTACGTTAATTTACGGACATCCTTTAGTTTTGAAAAAAATAGAACGAAATCCATATCCAAATCAATATGTTTTGTGGGAAGACGATATAAAAATTCTGAGCTCGGTACAGTCCAAAGAATACACTATTAAACACAACCGATCGAAAAAAAAAATTAAAAAAAAATTAGAAAAAATTAAAAATAAAATTAGAAAATAAATTTATAAAAAAAATTAATAACAAAAGTTGCAAATTATTAAAAAAATTTGCAAATATTTGTTTTTATCTGGATTTTATAGACATAGAAAAGGATATAGTAAAACAAAAGTGTTTTTTAAGGAATCGAGTTTGATTTAGAAAAATCGAAAAAGACTGAAATATTTAAAAGAAAATTCAATAAATTATCGACTGCTTAGTTTTTGAGTTATTTTCAAAAAGTCAGTTATTACCGAAAAGTCACGAAAGAAAAAATTTAAAAAATTCACGGTTATAGGCAATGCTGTAAAGATTAAACACAAACTATAGCGGTC
This sequence comes from Diogma glabrata, assembly GCA_963693315.1. Lineage (NCBI taxonomy): Eukaryota > Metazoa > Arthropoda > Insecta > Diptera > Cylindrotomidae > Diogma > Diogma glabrata. The sequence continues at coordinate 208,991,394 of OY856187.1, forward strand.
GGCTCATCATTTAAACTGTTATATGGACGGGGTTGGGAGTGGAAATTTAACAAAACGTAATTTTTTCTAGCTAAAACGGATTTTTTGGTAATTTTTCAAAAGCACAGCTGTCGACTTATTTTCAAAATTGTGAAATTTCTTTTCTGTCCCCGGCCCTTAACTCCGAACATTACAAAAGAAAAAATTTGAAAAAATTCACGGTTAAAGGAAATGTTGTAAAAATTGAATGAAAACTATAGCGGGCAGCCATCATCTAAAATGTTATTTGGAGGGGACGTATTTTCAGAAATGTGAAATTTTTTCCAGTAATCTCCCCTTAAACCTTATCTTTTTTAAACCTATCTGTTTACTTATCAGAAGTAGACTTGTTTATGTCAATCAACTTAAGTAGAAAATTTTAAGTATATATTAAACAAATTTTTACGAAAACCTTTTCACATATGTTGCACAATGTACTGGCGGGATATTTTGAGTTTACACCATCACTTCTGTTTATGAAGAATTTATACGTCTTAACCACCACTGATCTTCAAAAATTATATGAATAATGATACAATTTATAAAACAGCTAGCAGTCACTCAGTGCATTTGACTTGCACTGTAAATATGTTAAATCGCAAAGTTTGTATATTCAATCTGGTGCTATTAGTAGGAAGTCCTTTACTTTGTATGGATACAAACCACAAAAACTATAGGGCTTAGAATTTTTCTTTTGTGCTCCAAACTAAATGTTCCATACACGTAATTTTTAGATCGACCACTTATTATAGTGACTAGTGAGTCACGAAATGTATACAAAACTAATATAACAATAAAGTTTTTATTATAATATTAATTCTATTTTAACCATATAAATTTGTTTATGTCTATTTACATACACTGACCAGCAACGATTATAAAACAAAAATATCACCGACCAATAAAACATAACCTCAACATTATTTGTTAAATGTACTTTCTCGAATAAGTTGAAAAGTGTTTAAAATGGTTCTTATAACATTTTTGATTATAATATTTTCAAACTTAAATTAATAATTAAAGGAAAAACTACTTATCATCCTATCCTCAGTTTTATCTTTTATGACGATCATTAAAACTGATGCACTATGCATTTTACACATTTTATATTTCTCTCCAGAAAACCACAAAAAAAAAGTTAAATTTTTTTTCCAAAGTCAAGATATGAATTTTTTTTAAATTTTATTACTTTTCTTTGAAAAATTAAATAATTCGGTAAATTAAGTCTGTTGGCTTTTGAAGGCTTATTCTTTTTTTTATTTAACTAAATTTATTTTAAGTGTGAGAATGATAAAGATTATCTTCAGTAACGATCGGTTCGGATCAGTAGAATTTAACAGAACTGTTATTTCTATGTAGGTGGGTCGTAAGTTTATATGTTGATAGTTTTGTAAAGGGAAAACGTTTTAAAGTTTTGTTTATTATTTAAAAATTATAATGTTTACTAACATTTAATTGGAATTAATTGAATTGCTGTGATTTTCGACGATATTGTTACCAAAATATGTTTTTTATTTTCAAATAAAATAATTAATATTTCGAGATGTGCGTTTCAAGAAAAAATCAATAACAGTTTGATATTTACGGCGCCTTTTATCTGTCTATTTATATTTTCATTTACTTTGAATCTTACTTAATGATTGATTGATTGATTTTTGCAGACGATTGTGAAAGTATATTTTTTTCTAAATTTTTATCATTGTTTAAGATATTGATTTATGGTTATGTTGACATGTTTGTTAATTATATTGAATAAAGGTTGTGAGTGAAAAGGCAATGTTTTTTTAACTACCAACTGGAACTTCGACATACGTATAAATAACAATCATAAAATGGAGGTGATTACTATTTATTACTACTACCTCGAACGTTCTTTATGGTATTGGAATACGTTCAGGTGCCATGCTGCCCCCTAAAAATCGCTGCGATCCATTAAAATTCACGACGACTCTTTTTGAAAGAAGGATAGTGTGGGACTCAGCGGAACAAGGTCTTATATTCTATATACTACTCTTGTCTGCTGTACGTTCACTAATTTATCTCGAAAAGTGCGTATTTCGCTTAAGTGAAGTACGAATGTCTTTCTTGGCAATTAAAGCTCAGTCATTCTAAAAACTATAAATCTTTTTCTGCTTCTATTCAATATTATTTTTTTTAATTCGGTGTTGGACATTTAGTGCTTTTAATTGACACTCCACCACCGGCTTTGTCTAAAATGATTGCAACAAAAATAACCTACCATGGTCTTGTTTTTTTAGCTTAATCCTTCCTCTATCGAGTGCTAAAGGATCCGTTATGAAAATATTAGAATTAGTTGGTGTTGACCAAGATCAAGCAAAAGAAATTTAAAATTAATAAAAAGGGAGTATAACCTTTTTTATAATATTCTAACATCTGTTTCGGCTTCTAAGTCAAAAAGTACATAAATCCTATGCAAGTTTTTGGAGGAGCTTTTATCCTAAAGAAAATTAAATTTTTTAAACTGATGCAGAAATTTTGGTACTACGTTTTTTAGGTAAGCGTTTTGTTTTTTTGAAATTCTGACTGCAAATTCAAATTTCACAGCAAATTTTACTTCAGCAATATGCATATATTTTTTCTCTGCTGGACAGTTTGAAGTATATTTTGCTTTTTTTATACTTTCTCAAGTTTTACATCTGATACGGAGTAAAGGTAATGAAATTATTTTAATACTCAATCAGAACTAAAAATAATATACGTTTCTACTATAAAATCATCAGTGGAATTTGAATTCGCTGTCAGAATTTCGAATTTTTAAATTTCTATTGCTTAAATTTCAATTGCTTCTTAGCAGACTTAATCCTATTTTTTTAAAAAAGGCCTATTAAAATTCGAAAAAGAAAGAGTTATACTAAGAAAAAAGAGCATGTAGAGCTATAATAATTACAACCATTTTTAGACAAAGCCGGTGGCCGAGTTACATAGATAGTTTTTTTACACTTTCTATACTATTTTACGCTTCCTTAAGTTAGCGTAAAACATATATTTTCTGGCCGGTTTGCTTGCCGGAATTTATTACTTTACGCCCTTTCTTATTACTCTACGGTCTTTCATTGTTACTTTACGTTCTCTTTTTGTTGCTTTAGGCCCTCTTTGTACTAATTTTAGCCCTAGCGACCTCTCCCTTGGTGCAAAAATAACTATTTAATGTTTTTATATTTTTATTCTATCTACACTGTAAAAACTTATATTTTTATTCTATTCACACTGTAAAGTATTTAAAATCATTCACTATTTGAATCTATTTGAAGGTTCATTATTTTTTTGCATATGACGTCCTCTAATTAGGTTTGTATTTAAAGAATGTTTTGAACGACACATTACAGAGAATAAAAAGCAGCTATAGGTTTTGCCTTTAATTTATTTATCGGCATTTTTAGGGTTCCGTACTTTGAAAAAGTAAAAACGGTACCCTATTGGTGAGACTTCGGTGTCCGTCCGAATTTCTACATAATCAATTTACTCACAAACTATAAATGCTATCAACTTGAAATTTTCTGTAGTTATTAAATGTGTTGTCCCACACCTGATGATAACAAAAAATTGAAATATGTATTTGTTTTTATCTATATTTTATGAACATAGATAAGGAGATAGTAAAACAAAAGTTTTTTTTAAGGAATCGAGTTTAGTCTATAAAAATCGAAAAAAATGGAAGTATTTCAAAAAAAAATGTTTACTGAATTTTCGACTGCTTAGTTTTTGAGTTATTACCAAAACCGAGTGGTTTTTTTTGTCCCCCCCCCCCCCTTAACTTCAAACATTGCAAAAGAAAAAATTTAAAAAAATTCATGGGAGTAGGGATTTTGCAAAAAAAAAAATTATTTTTGATCATAGCATGTGGGGTGTCATATGAAAGGTGATTTTTTTTTGTAGTGCAAAAGAGTTTTTTTTGAAATTTTTTAAAGCACAGTTTTCGTCTTATTTTCAAGAATGTAAAATTTTTTTTGTCCCCCTCCCTTATCTACGAACATTACAAAAGAAAAAATTTTAAAAATTCATGGGTGTAGGGATTTCGCTAAATCGAAACTAAAATTTTTTTTACTAGTTATAATTTCAAATAAACATGAAACTATACTAACAAAAACTGTTTTTTTCTCAAATATTATATACACGGAACCCTCAGCGAGCGAATTATATTCGCACTTGCCTGACTTTTTTTGTATGATTTGCTTGATTCATTGTTTGTTTATGTTTATAAAAAATGTCATTCTCTGGATGAAAAAGATAGCACCAATCCAGTCGCTGGTGATTCCAAAACTTGTTTGTAAAGTGGTTAACAGTTTTGGTTTCTCAAAAATTTGACCATTTTTAATGAGTGAGATCTATTTCTTGGCGTCTTTTAGTAGGGATAAAAAGTTTAGAATAAAAGTTTATAACAGTTTTTGATCCATAGTGGTGCTTAAGTATCAACACTACCTCAGTACCATTATTTCTTTCCACATTACAACAAAGAACTTTTTCAAACATTTACAGCTGCTTACGGTACAGCTATGCCCCATAATGATACTAAGCTGTTGATACTTAACTTTGGACACTGGCGTACATTTACACATACTTTCACACTGGCAAATATTGACATATCTATTCTAGCAATAGGTGCTGATTTCTTCTCACAGTATGACATTTTGATTGACCTTAAAAATCGAAAGTTAATTAGTTAAAAACATCTCTTTAAAAATTTTTCGGCAATCATCGTCGGCAATCAATTCGGCACACGTCTTCAAAAGTTTTCGTCACTTACCGAGTACCAAACTGTGGCCTTCCAATAAAGCACAACGTAATGCATAACAATGCGAAAAATGAGAAATTTCCAGTCATTAATTTTAGACACTTAGGACCAATGAACGCGAATAGAAGATTTATCTTCGGATATAACGTCGTTTGTATTGTATGAACTACAATAGATCAAAAAATGTTTCCGAGGATATTCTTCTATTCTCTGTTTTTTCTGTTGTTTTTCTTGTATAGAACAGTGGATAGAACAATTTGTTTTTTTTTCTTGAAATGTTTATAGCAGGATAATTTAGTTTTGAATATGTGATTATTTTGGAATTTAAATTTGTGCGTTTCTAAAATTTGTTTTTTGATGTAAATTAATAGTAAAATAAATTATATTTTTAATATAATATTAATATAATTAATTTATTTAACTAATTTAATATCTTGGATGCCTGGGACACCTCCTGGAATGATTACAACGCTCCTGGCGTTTCTATTACTAACCCGACTTCTGCCCAACCTGGTTTCGATCTGCCACGTCATACCTGGACCACACTAAACCGAATAAGAACGAATCATGGACGTTGTGCTGATTTTTTCTACAAGTGGGGAATCTCAGAGTCCCTTCAATGTGACTGCGGAGCTCCACTACAAACCATAAAACACATTGCAACAGTGTGCCCACTTCGACGATACAATGGCGACATCTCAGACATCCAATTGGCAACTCCCAATGTAGTAGCATGGATAGACTCACTCGATGTAAACATCTAATGTTCAAATATACTGCCCAATGTTCAAATATTTTAATATTTTACTTTTTACTTTTTAACTAAAAGATGCGCAATCATATTGATTGTAAGCTCATTTAATGTGTATTCATGTTTTGTTTTATGTAGATTTCATATGAAAATCTATCTATTTTAAGTTTTATTTTTGTTTTATTTTTGCTTTTAATGTGTCACAACAAAAACCATACACTAAATTTTCAAATAATTGTTTTCAATTTATAGTTAAATAAATTTAATAGAAATGTGAAAGAAAAAGTATTGCCACTTATAAAAATGCAATAGAGAAAAAAATACAAAAAATTCCAACCGTGTTCGTACGATCAAAATTCTTGGATGCAGATATAACTTTATTCTCGTTTTTTTTCTATCCATCGTTGTTTATAGAATCGGCCCCTAGGCCCGAAGAAACTTAACACTGCCAGGACCGAATTTGAGCATATGGTGGAACTAGGTATTTATCGCCCTTCTAATTTTCCAGTCTCCTCAACTTCATGCATGATGCAAAAGGATGACAAGGACTGGCGACTTAATGAGAACAACAAACAGCTAAATGCTACTACTATGCCGAGAAGATATTCCATCCTTAACATACAATAATTTTTTTTCCAAAATAGACCTGCGGCCAAATTCTCTAACTTTGAAGCGGTCAAGTGTTAAACATTTCTTAGTTTCTTTTTATTAAAAAACTTATCACTTCACCGCTTCACAGTTGCAGAATTTAGCTGCAGGTAAGAGTCTTCACCAGATACCAATTTAAAATACTATCTATAATTCTTCATCCCATTCGTATAAAAACACAATTTGTGACACAAAACTTTATCTTTGACAAATCTATAGTCAAATTGTTGGCTATGCAGATTGCGCTTCTCTCAAGCTAATATCGCTTGGATAGTCTTGCAGAGTTTGAAATAAAGGCTAAACGACATCCAGGATCATATCCCTCGGAAATCTGGATACTGGCGACAATGAAGTAGATCGCGTGGAAAACTTTAAATACCTTGCTGTAATAACATCGTCAAATGACATGCCTGATATGAAAGCCCGTGTCATTGCCGCATACAGAGTTTTCTATGCATACTCAAAACTTCTGCGATATAAATACCTCTCGCGGTCTTGCAATTTCACACTTTACCAAGAATTAATATTACCTGTGCTTAAGTTTGGAAATGAAAGCTGGACACTGACTACCACCGAATATATAGAAATCTATCAATATCTGAGAGTCATTTGAACAATTAACAGTTCATGTAAAGTTGCTGAAAATCAGTAGAGAATTCCAATGAATCATGAAATGAAAGCTCCTTGGAGGCTGCGATGTAATTGGATTTATTAAATCTAACCAGATTAGATCGTTTGATCATGTAGAAAGGGCTCCATTAGATAGAATGATAAAAAAGTGTCCCAACAACAACCAGCTGGTGTTCGTCGAAAAGGACAACGCTGGCATTATGACATCATTCAACACTTTGTAGACCAAAATAAAATAAATTAATCAATGAGGAAACAGCTGAATATATAATGCAAATTGCTACACATATAGGTCATACGGAAGTCTCTATTATAAAATAGTGCAAAGCTTGCTTTAAAGATAAATTTAATGCTCTTTGCATTAGCGAGTTGTTTTCAAACTTCTAGCGTAGCAAGTTATTTTCAAACTTCTACCATTTCTATAAAATAAATTATGACGTTAGAGTTATACTGAAATTAGTAGTTTTGCATTAGAATTAGTTTTAAAGCAACATTTGCTTTGTAATAAGTTGCTTTACATAGCCTATATAGCAAAGCTTGTATTAAAAATTGCAGTAACTTTTTCGACTGTGGAATAAGAACGACAACAGTTTTCAGGATCGAACAGTAAATTGAGGCTAAAATATTGAATGATTGAAAATAACAAAACAACATATAAATTTGTTTACTACAAGAAATTATTTCCTAAATTACTATTACTCTTTAGATTAGTATTTGATTTGGGGTTTTTTCTTTAGTAAATCTTCCAACAAAACAGGGTAGAGTTATCAATACAAATCCCTATACCCATTCAACACAAATTTTACTGTTTGTAGATTATGTAAATTACTTTATATGTAGATTTTTTAAAGAAACCATCTATCAAATCGGCAAAATTTTATGAACAAATTCGGCAAATTATTTAGTGTGCTCTGCAGAAGCATAGTTTCTAAATTTCTAAATAATTCTACTAAGAAAGAATCTGTATGAAATGTGTATTGTTTTGTTTGACTGAGATGCTTACCAGTAAACTATAATGTTTAATTTCTGTACTGTAGATAAAACGATTGATTTATAACGTCGCTTTAATAATGAAATGACGTATACGCAAAAGTATAGTTTCGAGATATTTGAGTTTAAAGTTTGATGTGCGCATGCATTTGCATGGACGTTAATTTATAATTTATTAATTCTTACCCCCAGTCATAAAATAATTCGAAAATGTAAAAACGCCAATTCAAAGATATTCTTATGGGGAATGCAGCGCACCTATTATATAAAAACAACGTATAAATAGCATACGTTGTTTCATTATTAAAGCGACGATAATTTCAAACCTGATCTGCTTGATTCAGTTTCAGTGTTCATACCGTAAACTTCAACCTTCCAAAATTATTCAGGCTTAAGGTTAACATCCTCACCCCGGCAAAAAAGGTACCCTTAAATTTATTTTGGATTTTTGAGATCAATTAAACTCAAGTAAGTAAAGAAGTAATTGGAGTTTTTCAATTCAAAGGTATGGTTTGAAGTTTCTCAGAAAAACCATACCTTTGAATTTAAAAAAATTCCAATTACTTATTTACTTACTTGAGTTTAACTGATCTCAAAAATCCAAAATAAATTTAAATTCCCTTAATATAGTCTAATGTTAATACATATAGGACTTCAAATTGACCAAGTGTCAGCCATTGATTTCACATTGATTGGAAACAATCAATAATGACTATACAATCATGACTTAGGATGTTAATTAGAATAGAAATGTTCCCCATTCTATGAATTCACACAAAGTGTTGTCTAGAAATTTAATGCAAAAAATCCCGTATCCTTAAATATTCTAATCACACAGACCCAGGCAAAAAATAGATTTTGCCAGAACGTAATAAAATACCAAAGTCCAAACTACCGAATGATACCGCCAGAACCTCTGAAAAGACTAACACTGACGATGGAAGGCTAGAATTTGATATTAATTTGAAATTATAGAACTTCTAGAGGGTCCTATTATTATAGGTCATATCCGTTCCGGGTTGCAATATGGAATAAAAAAAAATTAAAAAATATACGTCAATACTTCTAGGAGTGAACAACTGCGAGGTAGATCACGACTTTAATAGGATAAGGACGTACTGGACGACCTTAAAAAAATCGGATCTACATTCATTATACAGTTGTTGTGAATAACCTTGGTAGATATTCGAAGCTGGTTAGCTAGGCGAAACATAAAAGAGCATAGAGCATAAATGCCACAAAAAAGTTATTTGTACTAACCACTATGGATATGACTGTACAAATAATTCAAAATAAAATTTTTATTTAGGAATTGTGATAGACATTTTGGAGCCGGCTTTTAATTTTTTAAAATGTTTTACTGGAATGTCCATTATTTACATTACTTATATTTTTTAGTTTCAGTAACACACACAATTAACAAAATTCATTCAAATTATTAATAAACTTTTGCGATTATTTTTTATTTAAAATTTTTAATTTAAATTTTGATTATGAATTTATTATTCTTGATGTTTTGCTTTTAACGTAAAATTTTATTAGTTTTGAATATTTTTAATTTACGCAATAAAACGTTTATTTAATAAAAAAAATTTATTAATAAGAAATTATGCAACTTAATCGTTGGTGTTTAAACTTTTAATTTGTGGCTATTTTTCTTTTGAATTTTCATAATTCCAAAATCGTAATATGACAATCATTTGTTTTGTCTTAATATGAAATTAAAAATTTTGTTGTAACGATTGGTAGAAAATTTAGCTGACGAGTTGCTACCTTGAATAATCAATAAAGTTTGACAATTGAATAAAACTAATGAGAGAAAAGGTCACATTTTCTGTCGAGATAAGTTCACCCGGGCTTGTCCGTTTAATGAGAACTAAAATGACTTTGGTTTTTCAGGTACTTGTTGTTCAGGTAAATGTAAGGCGGGTGTTATGGAACGGCTGTTAGTTTTGAATACAGACTTTTAAACAAAAAAATTATTTTTCAAATGAATCTGAAATGGTACCAGGGTTCTCATCTGTCCATATTTCTTATAGACTGCGCATATTTAAACTTTCCTGTCCATATTAAAAAATAATGTTTACATATTATATAGTATGTGTAGTTATAAGACATCAAAAGGATAATATTGTTAATGATTTTAACTTTACAGAGCTTTTCTGTATGTAATACGAATCTATATTATCTGACTAGCATTTTGTTAAGTCAATGGCCTATTATGACCCAGGATAGATCATGATGTGATAAGGTTTGCGCTATAAGTAAGTATATGAGATAATTAATTTGATTATTGGACACTTTTTAAATTATGTATTTAATTTATTTAAATTTTAATATTTTAATAATTTTTTTCATTAAACATTTTTTTTCAAGTAGTATTTTGTGCCTGCAAACCTTATTCAAATCGTAGTAGTCAGTGGTCTATTCAACCGATTCGGTTGCTTGATGCGGCCTAGATAATTTGATGTATTACATACCCTTTCAGGTTATGATCAGCCTGTGTGGCCTGACCTGGCAAGAAAAATTGATTCTGGCCCGGATCTGTGCCGTTTCTTTGTACTAGTCAGGTAAATCGCTAGTGAGTAATAATAAATCTAAGGTTTTATGCACAAACCAAATGCTTTTTGTACGAGCGAATTAAACTACCGAAGGCATGAAAACTTGTTCGATGACCGATGTGACCGAAGACCTTGGTTTTGCGGTAGTGAAGTCTTCTGTGGAATGAAATTCTCCCTTATGGAGTAAGAATTAGTTTTTTACGTTCTTCGCAATTGATTTCTTCTTCTTGAGAATTATTTAGAAGAAATCAAATTGATTATTCAGTTAAATTATTTTCTTCTGTCACCTTTGTTAAAGATAAACTAATTGCTTTCATTTAAAATGTCTTCGTCCCCTCTAGAAGATTTTTTAAAGATAGTTGGAGTTGGAACAAATCTGACAATAATGACAATATTATCTCGAAGTTAGCAGTTTTTTATTCAAACAAAGAAAAAATGCTTGATAGAAAGATAAAATTAGTTCTATAGTTGTGCGTTAGTTTTGAATGTGTTGAATGATCTGTTTGAGGACTGCTTGGTGCCTGAGCCATTATTAGTTATTACCACGAGAGCAACGTCATAAATTTTGCCCCAAAAATATTAGAGCAACGTCATAAATTTTGCCCCAAAAATATTGTGAAGAATTTGAATTAACCTTAACAGAATCTAACAGATTCAAATAGTATAAAAAGGGGGCGGGCGATTTTTTAGTGAGCAAAGTGTTAGCATTGTATCTTTAAAACAAAATCATTTGTTCAGCTTGTAAAAATGGTAAGAAGAGACAAGAAAATTTTGCTTTTCATAAAAATGTTTTGTCTCAATACAATAACTTGCCACTCGTTAACTGACGTCAGCATCTACCGTTGCCAGAACTAGAAACATTTGTATACTTAAATTGTCGAAACTTGGTTATGTTAATTCGTGATATTTAAAAAAAAGAGTTTTTGTTTGTTGTATCTATTTAAATTTAAAAAAACATTCAAATAATAACCATTGTGAGTTTTATATTAACAAAAGCATTCTAACGCGAATTAAATCAGAGAGGTTAAATATTGAACCTTCTATTGATTTCACATAAAATGACCATATATACAACAAAAAAGATCTCACTACCCACATAAAAATCGATAAATTTATATAAAAGAACATACAAACGAAATAAGAAGAAATATTTCTGATATAGAAGGAACAGAAAATTAGCATATTAGAAAGTATTTTGAATAAAAAAATTTATCATATAATTTAAAATACAAATAATAAGAAACTAATATAACTAACGGAAATAAAAAATTAATTTTTAATTACATATTATTAAATGTTACATTTGTTAATAAATAATATTTAAGATTAATTGTGTTAAGTTAACATAGTCGCCAGTTTAGATAAAATTTTACTGAATTATAATATTATAAGCTTATAACCAGTGAATTAGATCTTTTTTAACTACAAACGCACGGTAAAAATGAAATTTTGAAAAACTCATCGTATTCACTTCGATCGAACGCAAGCGCAATTGTAGAGGATGTTTGTGCCTTTTTTCTGAAGAGAATATTTTTATTTATATACATTTTGTTCTTGTGTTTTGTTTTAAAAAAATTAAGTCGTTATGAAGGAAATTCAATGTTGGTCTTCTAAAACGACAAAATTTTAGTCAATGGGCGTGAGTTTGGTTGCACCTTTTGAATTGATAAAAACGGTTGGTTGTTATTCTGTTTTTACTTAACTGTTTATATTATGTGAGCTCCAAACTAAGTTTGACGAATATGGGCCAGTGCTGGACAAGTTCAGAGTAGATGGAATACTGTTAACAATCTTCTTAACGATAACTGTTCTTAGAAGCCCTTCAACTAGAAAGGGATAGATTTGACTGCTCATTTTGTAGGTGCTGATGCTTGATCGCCGGTTGATGGATAGGCTGATATTTCTGTCATAAGTTAGTTAATTGTCTAACAGAAAATTCAGTTCACTCCTTTGCCTTACAATTACGTCCCCTAATGTCACCATAATTTGGAAATGAAATTGTTTGGCCATTTATCGAGTACGTGCCAATTTTGCTTCGTTGTAGCAGGCAGGTAGCGATTTCAATTCAGCTTGGCTGTCCACATAATTGTTAATATTTTTTATACTTTATAACACCACAACATATTCATGCATGCTGAGGTGGCCAAGAAAACTATGATTGAGTTGAGGTTAATATTTAACTGTTCTGAGATGACTCCATCCCACACTTCACAAGGTCTAGTCTAAAGAACATGTGTTTATCCACCACATCGTCCTCCATCAAACTTTCTTCAATCTTCTTCGTAGAGTATGAGAATGCAGAGATTCTTTAAAAGCATAGTCTAGGAGCGATATGTAGTTAATGTTCTTTTATTACAGTATTCGCTCGTACGATGCTATAATGTCTGATGCCACCACTAACCCACAATAAAGTGCTGGATCACAGATATGTGTTGGACGTAATCTGTTGAGATAGCTCATCAAAGCATTGAAAGTGCAGAATAATTTCCAATGTACGCGTGGTTATCTTTCGCAGCGCTGCACAAATTGGTAAACAGTCAGTTTTTACAGCTTTTGACCAGTTGATTGATTGATTGATTTTGATTACCAGTTGATTGCACTAAAATGTACAGTTTACTATATGATCGTACATTACGATCCATCGGATTTTATAGATGTAAAGTCAAAGAGCTATATATCATATTCCATCCTTTCCTATGAAATTTTAACATGATTATAACTGTTGACTTTTTGTTTTCTTTTATTTGGTTCCAGGCCATTCTTCTTCAGGGTGCTAGTGCCAATATCAGGAATCATGTAATTTCAGTTGAAAAGAATCGTTGCTGCCTTGGTAGAATTAACTCTCAACCCACAGTTCTTGGCCCAAATCAATGTTATTGCAAAAGCTGTTTGAATTGCGACAAAATCGGTGAAGACTGTCACTTTCAAACCTCTAATTTCAAGCTCTGTTATTAAGTTGCTAATTGTCAACTTCCACAGAAAGGGAGAAAGTTAGATTCTTGAAGAGTACATTGGCTTAAAATTCTTTTGCATGTAAACGCAACCACTACAGTGTTGATGTTTCTGCAGAAGAACATGCGATTGATCAATACTATACACGAATTTTCTACACCCAGTTCCGCCAAAGCCTCTGTAATAGCTTCCTGTATTATTTTGTCAAACGCTCTCTCGATATGCAAGATGGCAGTCTGAGTTTATTATTTTTCCTCCAAAGGATTTTCGATGTTGCGTACTAGAGTTTGCCAAAGCCATTTATACTAATTTACCTTTACTGTATACATGTTAAGCTATGGGCGCTTCGCTTAAGCTAATGATTTGACGAAGAGGAATGTCAAATCATCTTTACAATATTTTAAGAAGAATAATGAAAAACTGATGGGTCTTAAATTTTTGGGATACCATTGAGATGTTTTTCTTTCATCTTGGGAAAAGTGTATACGTTAATTGGCAATAATCCAGGTTTGCTGAGCCCATGGAAGACCTTAGATTTCTCAATTGTTTTAAGGAAAATCGCCAGGACTAATTTTTATAACCTTAAAGAAAACTTTTGAGAAAAGCTCCTTGTAGCTAAGTAAGCTAGAAAGGCTTCTTGGTTTCTCTTTATAGGCTTACTTAGATCCAAGCAATTAAGAATTTTTAGTTACTCTACCAGTCTGTCGAGCTGTTCAGCAGTCTGATAAGGTTTTGATCTTGTTTTAGAAAGCTTCATTAAAAACCTTCGTAGAATATGTCTAATCCGTCCTTTTGAAGTTCTTACATATTTGAGTTGAACGTAATAGTGGTCCAAAAAGAGAATTCATCCAACACGGTAATGGGCACTGTATTTCTGATAGTGAAATCACCATCAGTAACATTAGAGGAATTTCGTGCCTTGCGAGGTTTGATTCCAACTAGCTTCAATCTGTGAATACGAGAAGATTTTTCCTCAATCCAAATGCTGAATTGCACGCAAAAAGAAATTAAGAGTAGAACGGATTTAAATGAGTAAAATAGGGAACAGGGACTCTAACGACCCCAAAAACCAGCTACAATTAACACATTTAGAAAATTTAACATTTTTCACTCACCCCATGACTGTACAGGATCTTCAACTTCCAAAAATTCAGCCAACCATAATGATTGATTACCCTTAAGATAATTTTAGTGCAATAATCAAAAAAACATAAAAAGTTGTGCCTTTGGTTCCGGCGATTGTTAAATATTGATAATAAATCAATTCATTAGTAATAGTTGTGGTCATGTCCAGGTGATCATACCACATAACAAAAGAAATATCGTAAAGCCAAACTCCTTACGCTCAATTAAATTTACCAAAACTGCGTGCAGCGTGCTGTAATATCTTCTTGTTCGCTATTCCAACTGATAATAGAGAACAAGTATTATTTAGAGAAAGCAGCTTCATTGACAACGAAGTAGTAGTAAAATTTACCATTATGTTTGATCCCTTTGACAAACATTACTTGTTAATAAGAACGATAACCTGTTACAAAGCAAATAATCTGAGACATACTCAGCGATATAGTTCGCCCAGTTAGATAGATGCCCATTTTGTGGAGCAGGAGTGATCGTAGATCCTTTCGGACAATTGGCATGCAACACCACTGATATTGTTCTGCATCCCTGCAGTTGGTTTATAAACTGAGATTCAACTTAAGGATTGACTTGAAATTGGTTACCAACGCAATTGTCATTCTATCACAACTTATGTAGCCTTCGTAGAGATCTCCATTTCTATTACCGTTCCAACTCGTAATCATAGCCTTCGAACTGCAAAATTGCTTGGGGTTTTTAAGGTGTGACTGTTTCTACCCACTTTCTGCAATGCACATACAATCGCAGGTGCTTCCAATATCTACAAACAACAATTGTGATGAGTGTTTGATGAGATGTTTTTTTTCTGCAACGCCAATTTTTAGAAGCTTGGAGTCCAACTCTGTTATGGTTTCTGGTGTGACAATGATGTTGTAGTTAATAGCTAGGAAATCACGAAATATTGAATTTGGTGATAGTCGTTGGTCAAAATTTTTGCTTACCTTTTCAAAAAAATTTCACACAACTTTGCTATAGATTTCAAGACTTTAGTTTTTCTTCTCATCAATTCCATGAAAATTTCGTGACTTTCTTGTTCAACTGTCATGATAAAAATTCGTTGTGTACCTGCATAAACACTGGATGCAAAGCCGTCTTGTCCAATAGGCACCATTGGCACTGTGCCTAGGGCCTTCTAACTTTAAGGGGGCCTACGAAGAAAAAATAAAATATGTACATATGTATACAAAGAAAAACAAAATAATTTTGTTCCAATATTGTTATTAATTTTTAATTTAAAACACGATTTAAAAAAAACTTTTATTTCATACTGATATCTAAAACGACATTTTCCGGATTATTTATGGTACAAAAAGTTGAACTTTAATGTCCTAGGGCTTTATAAAATTTTATAAAGTCCTAGGACGTTAAAGTTCAACTTTTTGTACCATAAGCTTTGAACTTTAACGTCCTAGGACTTTGTAAAATTTTATAAAGTCCTAAGACGTTAAATTTCAACTTTTTAAGCAAAATTTAAAACTCATTTCTTTTTATTTTAATAAATTTCCAGTATGAAATAAAATTTTGTATTTACCTCAAACGAAAAGTGTTTTTAAAGGTACTCACTAGTAATTTCGGCCTCGGCTAGACGCCTCGGCCGTAAACAACTAGCTCGTACTTTAAAGTTTCACTTTTCGTTCTAGATAAATAAATAACTATTATTTAAACAATAACTATTTCACTTTAAAAAACTTAATAAGTAAATAGCGTAAATGTTTGTTTACTAATTTTGAGAGATATATAAATGTATTTATGTTCCTTATTGTATTTTATGCTTTGCTCTAGCTAAAAATCTAGATTCAAAAATATCTTTTAGGGCAAAAAAAGATTACTTGTTTGGCTAAATAGAACACGTAATGTAAAAAAAAATTGATCTGAGAGCAAAAAGGGGCGTATCGGAGCAACTTTGTTGGCAAAAAGAATTCGACATAAATACTAATTAGAAAAATATGGAGGGGCTGAAATCGCAAGCTCTGAGATATCAAGACTTCGGTTTTGGTTAAGGATTTTGATATAGTTTTCGGGATAAAATTTTTATGAGGACATTGTTTTTAGTTTTCGGCAGCATAACATAACATAACTCTTTGTTAAAGTACATGTATTTTTTTATCTCTGTTTAGAAATTTATTACAAAACTAACACGAAACGTCAATACGTTGCCGGAAAATTATAACAGATCTTAAGTTAACATAATTCAGTGAAAAGATAATACAATCAGCAAACTACTCAAAAACCTCTCCATTTAGCGTTTCGAGAAAGTATTACAAAATCACAAATTCATATTTCTTTCAAAATTCCAAAAATATCGTAAAAATTAAATAAAATTGATTTTTATTGATTGATTTTTCAAAATTCTGAACATATTCCAAAAATTATTATAAAATCAAAGATTAAACTTTTTTCAAAAATTCTGAAAACATTGCAAAAATTAGAATAAAATCAAATATTTAAACTTTTTCTAAATTCTAATAATATTCCAAAAATTCTTAAAAAATCAAAAATTCAAACTTTTTCCAAAATTTTTAACATATTGCAAAAATTATAAACAATATCAAAAATTGAAACTTTTTTCAAAATTCCGAAAATTATAATAAAATCGAAGATTTGAAATTTTTCAAAATTCTAAAAATATTCCAAAAATTCTTACAAAATCAAAAATACAAACTTTTTTCAAAATTCCAAAAATATTTCAAAAACTATCACAAATTTAAAAATTTCCATGTCACATTTGCGTCATACAAACAGCTAAATTTTTTTTTCCAAAAAATTGGCTAAAAAAATAAATGAAATCATTTTTTTGACGTACTTGACAATATTTTTTTGACAAACTTAAATGCAAGAAAATTCTCAATAATAATAATATCATGATCATTACATATGATTCCATCCAAATAAATAATTTTATTATTTTCTAAGACAAGAAATGAAAATCATTCTTTTGACACACTTGACATTATTTCTTTGACAAACTTATAATGCCATAATTCTCTATAATAATAATAAAATTTAATGTCATACAAATAATTAACTTTATTTTTTCCCAAAAATTGGGCAAAAAAATAAATCAAAATCTTTCTTTCGACACACTTGACAACATTTTTTTGACAAACTTATAATTCCTAATTAATCAAGTTATCAGTTATCAACGAAGTTGAGTAGACGTGTGTTTATTCTATCGTGATTGTTTTTGTTTAATTTTTTAATTTTAATTTTATTAAAGTATTTGAATTTAATTTTTTCTTGTTTTTTCTTAAATAAGTTTACAACTAATGGTGATCGAAGTTTTGTGCAATTTTTAATTTAATTTATTTATAATCTAAATCTAAATCTTAGAATGTTTGTTTATTTTTTTTTTTGGCTGAGTTGGGTATAAATAATTAAATAATCAATTCATATTTTCAAACAAATAAAAAAATTACATATAGTCCTTATATACATATAAGCAAATAGCAGTAATTCTTTGTGCTACATGCCTAACCTAACCAACAAGTTCAATTAGTTTTTGTTGTTGTTATTTCATTGTGATTTGTGTTTTTTATTACAAACAAATCGCAATAAACTGAAGAAAGGCCCATTGTTTTGCCTTTTAAAAATTAATTATAATTACAGGGTGCTTACAGTTTTTTATTTTTATTTTTTTTTTTGTGTTTAATAAAAAAAGTTTGTCTTTTACCATTCATTATGCCATCCTGTGATTTCAAGGTATGTAACTCAGTTAAATCCGATGTACTTTATATGTGCTCGGGAACTTGTGAAAGGCTCTATCATCCTAAATGTGTCGGTGTTTTAGCTTCCACATTTGAGCTTGTTAATAAAGCTGATTCTGGGGTTTGTTGGTACTGTATTGATTGTAGGAAAGTAAATTTAGGTGTTTTAGCTCGGAATATGAACCGTGTAGGTCAAGAATTCGAAAAAGTCATTAAGAATTTTTTTAATGTATCTGAACATTTTTCTTCCACGAATGATCTCTTTAATAAATTTTCCGTTTTTCCTCAATCTAATGTCACAATAGTTGACTTTGATACGACTTCGGTTGCACCTATAGAAATTTCCATCCAATCAACGACAAAAGCTTGTACCCCATCTGACATCTTGCCTCCTAATGTTGAGCCCATTGTTGACCCTCTCAAAAATATAACTCTTCGCAAAAAATCCAAATGTGTTTCTGTCCCTATTAATGACCCTTTAATTAATAATATTGTTCTCAACCCTGGTCCCACCAATTCCGACCCCATTAACATTCCTTCCTCTCCTACTCTTAACGTTGTACCCCCTCTTAAGCAAATATTTGTTTCCCGGCTTCACCTTTCGTCTACAAACGATCAAGTCGTTGATTATATCAAATCTAAACTACGAGATAATAACTTCAACGATACGGATTTTAAATTGATTAAATGTAAAAAAATAACAAGCTCTGGTAGTAGTGTTGCGTCCTTTAAAATCGGTGTTCCAGAAGTCATGTTCGATTGTCTATTGTCTCCAATAACCTGGCCTAGTAATACTTTCGTTCAGGAATTCGTTTGTAGGCACAGAGCAAATACAGTAGCATTACCATCTAACGAGATGCCAAAAAACTAAAGTGCCTGTCCCTTTACTATCAGAACGTAAGGGGACTTAGGTCTAAGGTTTCAGGTATTTATTTGAAGTCTCAGATGCTACCATTTGATGTTTTTGCATTAACCGAGACTAATTTAAATAATAATTTTAATAACAACGAACTTTTCTCATCTGAATTTAATGTTTTTAGACGCGATGGTGACTCTGATGGCTCAGAATCGTTGGGTCGTGGTGTTCACGCAAAGGTGTTCACGCAATGGTGTTCACGTATGTCGCAAAGGGCTTAGCCAAAAGAATTTTAAAATTAAGTGATAAAAGTTTTGAAAATGAAAATTGTGCAATAATAACGGAAATTCTATTAAAAAATAACTACCCTTTGAAAACTATTAACAAAATTCTACATGGACTAAAACATCTAAACAACTTACCGAGTGTTCCAACCAATAGTAATATAGTCCCACAACCAAACAATAGTACACAAATAACCAATCTTTCACCAAACTCTCAAAACATAGCATCCAATCAACCAACAATACCGCCAAATATTTTGCAATCTACGAGTAATGTGTCCACATCAGAAAATAATGTACCTCAGAACACCTTGCCTCTTAACATGTATACAGGTTTAAAATACATTCCAAGAGTATCAGATAGCATAAAAAGGACACTCACTCAAAACAATCCTAACATCAAAATAGCGTTTCAACCACACAAAACACTTAGAAAAACATCCTTCACCAACAAAAAACATAAAATTAAAAATATACAAAAATCGAACGTCATCTATAAAATAGATTGTTCGGACTGTCCCACTTCATACATTGGCCAAACTTCAAAAAAACTGGAAACAAGGATTTCGAGTCACATATATGATTTAAATAACGCTCATAAAGATAACGGAAAAACAGGTCTACTTCTACATACAATCGACACAGGTCATGTGTTCAATTATGACGATGCTAATATCATCGACACGGAAAAAAACACTCAAAAACGACTGTATTTGGAATCGGCATACATACTACATAGCCCTAACACATGTAACAGAAAAAATGATGTTAGCGCAATCCATACCCAATATTATAATACAATAGACATTTACAAAGCCAACTCACCTAAGTTTAAATCTCCTATCAACCAACCAAAATAAAATTACATATTTTTCCCATATAACATGTTTCTCATTTAACCACCCATACAAGAGATCTCCATATATCTCAAACAAAACTGCCATAACTTTAGTAATGATTACAGATCACATATAATACTCATTACCTTAATTTTTCTTCTCTCAATAAAGAAAGAAAATAATCTCATTGTTCAGTAGTATTGTTTGTATCATGTTGATCATTGTTTAATTTTAATTTGTTTTAATTGTTTAATGTTAAAGTACATAGTTATGTTTTTTCTTTTTTTTCCTTTTTTTAAAATATGACAGTGTTACATTTGTAATTTGAAAAAATAAGGTATTATTATTGATTAGATAATTTCTTTAACGTAATTAATTTCCTAATTTTTTAAAATTTTTTTAACTTTATATGAATCAAATTTTTTTCTAACCAATTGTATTAATTACTTAAATTTCAATTTCATTTTGTTTTCTTCGTATAGAAACAAATTCTTGAGGATGAAGCACAAAAGCTTCGAAAATTCGAAAATAAAAATAAAAATAAAAACAAAAAATAAAAATTAAAATCAAAAAAATATAAAAAAATTTTTTTTGTTAGTTTTCTATCACGGTTGTAACAGAAAAAAAGTTTCTCAAAAAACTAGAAAAGAAAACAGTTTTTTACCAAATATTATAATTAAAAAAAAGAAAGAAAATCCTGGAACACGTATATTTTTTTTCGATATAGAACCCGTAAAAAGCTAAATCAAAAATGTGTCGGTCAGATTTTGTCCTAATCTGTTCGGTATGTTAAAGAATGACCCATTTATGGAATTTCTTGTCGTCCCGCGCTCGATAAATTAGTTTATTTCTAACGGTAAAAAAAATTTCTTCATTAATAAATAATACGGTTTTTGTAGAAAATTAAACTTAGAATACAATGGTCATACTTAAAACTCATTACGTGGGTGGGCCAATGACTAAAAATCGATTTTAACAATTTATTTGTTTATAACAATAAGAATTTGTTAATAATTTTTATTGATTTTTTTTTTAAATAGCATTTTTTACTTTAAAATAAATTAAAATAGAAGTTTCTATCTTAATAGAACCGAAGTCATTAATTTTTGAAATTAAGTCTTCAAGCAAAAAATTACAAAACTCTCGAAATTTAAAACCGCTCTGATTTCCAAAAAATTCTGGAACACGTATATCTTTTTTTTAATATAAAACCCCCAAACAAATTTCAGCCAAATCGAAAATGTGTTGGTCAAAAAGGTTTCGGTTTGTAAAAGAATGTTCATATGTATAAAATAACACAAATTATGCAAACTTATATTTAACGGTGCTATGCGCAATCAACTATTCCAAGCCAATTGAAAATTCAAATTACAACTGTGAAAATCCAAATCCAAATTATACTGTTCAAAAAATAATTCTGATGTACTAATTTCTTTTTCATAATATATATATTGTAATGTGCCTAGGGCCTATAAAAGGTTTAAGACGGCTCTGACTGGATGGATCAAATTAACTCAATTGCAGTATTATTTCGTTTTGTATTCAGTTGCAGCTTATTTAAGAATGTTAATAGAGAACCTCTCATCTATTTGATATCATAAATTAGAACTTATTAAGCTTAACCCACTTGGAGTCACACCGTCTACAAGTAATTATATTTTATGTTTTTTACTTAGAAGTAATCAAAAAAACTTTTATTGTTTTATTTTTTTTTTTATAATAAATCAACTTAAAGTCTTAATGATTCACCAAACTTTCTACTCTTAATCTTCAATATTTGTTGTCATTTTATCTAAATTCTAAAATATTTAGATTTTTAAGACTCGCATATTCGTCTTATAGTAAGTTTTATGAATAAATTTATTTCAATTTATCGTATTGATATTAATGAATAGTAGAAATAATATTAATGAATATTAATTTAGATTTGTATTGTTTGGCTACACCGAAAGTTTGTTCAACTAATAAATGTAATTTCACGAAATATTTTGTTGAAAGCTTATTGATTGCGTAAAACAATTCGATTATTAAAATTTATTAGTAATGATGATTGTGTGAGAAAAAAATCTTACATTGACGATAACCATTTGTCTTCTTGCATAAAACGTTAGTTTTAAATTAAATTTTTGCATGGAATTAGTTTGGTGGAATTGATTTCATTTTATTATTAGAAATAACATTTTAAACTTTTTGTTCGGAAGTGGGGATTTTCAAGTGTGTGAAAATTTTGCGAATGTTGGTTGAACTTTATGTGTTTTTATCTTGCATTGATTGTTATTTAAGGATTATTTTGAAACCAACGATTACCTTTGGAAAAAATTATGAAATAGATATATAAAAATGATAGCTGCCTTGGAACACATGGATTTAAATTGAAGCCTATAAACAGTTAATATATTACATTTAATTCTGGTCTAAAATAATAACCAACACGATATGCTATTACTCCTTAATCATTAATTAAAAATACAAAACCCGTTAAAAACAATTAATTGTTGCAAAATAGTTTCAAAATAATTTCATAATCCACAACATATGCATCATAGCACAGTATCATACTGTTCATTGACATCAATATCTTTAAATTATGATTGATAAATTTTTATGGTATTTGTATCAAGTTTCAATATATCATCATTTATTTATTAATAAATAAAAGAGTAAAATTATTTTGTATTATACCAAAATTAAAATTAATCGTTTGAGATATATATTTTTTGTTAGGCAAAACTGCATGAGATATTCACATGCGATCAAGATCAAAAGAAAGGTTTGTAAGATCATTTATGCTTGTATCGTCTACTGAACGAATAATTTTTTTGTTATTGATTGAAATTAATCTTAGTATTGGGCGTTGATGAGCTTAAAATTTTAAGGAACAAATCGATGGTATTAGGTAAAAGGATTCAAATTGAAAATTGTAAAGATGCTAGAGTCAGTCACAGACTATACTTAACTTCAAGAGCTAGCATTTCAAGTATTACTAGAACTAAGATTGAAGATTCAAGATTCAAGATTTAAGATTCAAGATTCAAGATTCAAGATTCAAGATTCAAGATTCAAGATTCAAGATTCAAGATACAAGATTCAAGATTCAAGATTCAAGATTCAAGATTCAAGATTCAAGATTCAAGATTCAAGATTCATGATTCAAGATTCAAGATTCAAGATTCAAGATTCAAGATTCAAGATTCAAGATTCAAGATTCAAGATTCAAGATTCAAGATTCAAGATTCAAGATTCAAGATTCAAGATTCAAGATTCAAGATTCAAGATTCAAGATTCAAGATTCAAGATTCAAGATTCAAGATTCAAGATTCAAGATTCAAGATTCAAGATTCAAGATTCAAGATTCAAGATTCAAGATTCAAGATTCAAGATTCAAGATTCAGGATTCAAGATTCAAGATTCAAGATTCAAGATTCAAGATTCAAGATTCAAGATTCATGGTTCAAGATTCAAGATTCATGATTCATGATTCAAGATTCAAGATTTAAGATTTATAATTCAAGATTCAAGATTCAAGATTCAGAATCCAAGATTAAAAATTCAACAATCAAGATTCAAGATTCAAGATTCAAGATTCAAGATTCAAGATTCAAGATTCAAGATTCAAGATTCAAGATTCAAGATTCAAGATTCAAGATTCAAGATTCAAGATTCAAGATTCAAGATTCAAGATTCAAGATTCAAGATTCAAGATTCAAGATTCAAGATTCAAGATTCAAGATTCAAGATTCAAGATTCAAGTTTCAAGATTCAAGATTCAAGATTCAAGATTCAAGATTCATGATTCAAGATTCAAGATTCAAGATTCAAGATTCAAGATTCAAGATTTAAGATTCAAGATTCAAGATTCAGGATTCAAGATTCACGATTCAAGATTCAAGATTAAAGATTCAAGATTCAAGATTCAAGATTCAAGATTCAAGATTCAAGATTCAAGATTCAAGATTCAAGATTCAAGATTCAAGATTCAAGATTCAAGATTCAAGATTCAAGATTCAAGATTCAAGATTCAAGATTCAAGATTCAAGATTCAAGATTCAAAATTCAAGATTCAGGATTCACGTTCAAGATTGAAGATTCAAGATTCAACATTCAACATTCAAGATTCAACATTCAAGATTCAAGATTCAAGATTCAAGATTCAAGATTCAAGATTCAAGATTCAAGATTCAAGATTCATGGTTCAAGATTCAAGATTCATCATTCAAGATTCCTGATTCATGATTCAAGATTTAAGATTCAAGATTCAAGATTCAAGATTCAAGATTCAAGATTCAAGATTCAAGATTCAAGATTCAAGATTCAAGATTCAAGATTCAAGATTCAAGATTCAAGATTCAAGATTCAAGATTCAAGATTCAAGATTCAAGATTCAAGATTCAAGATTCAAGATTCAAGATTCAAGATTCAAGATTCAAGATTCAAGATTCAAGATTCAAGATTCAAGATTCAAGATTCAAGATTCAAGATTCAAGATTCAAGATTCAAGATTCAAGATTCAAGATTCAAGATTCAAGATTCAAGATTCAAGATTCAAGATTCATGATTCAAGATTCAAGATTCAAGATTCAAGATTCAAGATTCAAGATTCAAGATTCAAGATTCAAGATTCAAAATTCAAGATTCAAGATTAAAGATTCAAGATTCAAGATTCAAGATTCAAGATTCAAGATTCAAGATCCAAGATTCAAGATTCGAGATTCGAGATTCAAGATTCAAGATTCAAGATTCAAGATTCAAGATTCAAGATTCAAGATTCAAGATTCAAGATTCAAGATTCAAGATTCAAGATTCAAGATTCAAGATTCAAGATGCAAGATTCAAGATTTAAGATTCAAGATTCAAGATTCAGGATTCAAGATTCACGATTCAAGATTCAAGATTCAAGATTCAAGATTCAAGATTCAAGATTCAAGATTCAACATTCAAGATTCAAGATTCAAGATTCAAGATTCAAGATTCAAGATTCAAGATTCAAGATTCAAGATTCATGGTTCAAGATTCAAGATTCATCATTCAAGATTCCTGATGCATGATTCAAGATTTAAGATTCAAGATTCAAGATTCAAGAATCAAGATTCAAGATTCAAGATTCAAGATTCAAGATTCAAGATTCAAGATTCAAGATTCAAGATTCAAGATTCAAGATTCAAGATTCAAGATTCAAGATTCAAGATTCAAGATTCAAGATTCAAGATTCAAGATTCAAGATTCAAGATTCAAGATTCAAGATTCAAGATTCATGATTCAAGATTCAAGATTCAAGATTCAAGATTCAAGATTCAAGATTCAAGATTCAAGATTCAAAATTCAAGATTCAAAATTCAAGATTCAAGATTCAAGATTCAAGATTCAAGATTCAAGATTCAAGATTCAAGATCCAAGATTCAAGATTCGAGATTCGAGATTCAAGATTCAAGATTCAAGATTCAAGATTCAAGATTCAAGATTCAAGATTCAAGATTCAAGATTCAAGATTCAAGATTCAAGATTCAAGATTCAAGATTCAAGATTCAAGATTCAGGATTCAAGATTCAAGATTCAAGATTCAAGATTCAAGATTCAAGATTCAAGATTCAAGATTCAAGATTCAAGATTCAAGATTCATGGTTCAAGATTCAAGATTCATGATACATGATTCAAGATTCAAGATTTAAGATTTATAATTCAAGATTCAAGATTTAAGATTCAGAATCCAAGATTAAAAATTCAACAATCAAGATTCAAGATTCAAGATTCAAGATTCAAGATTCAAGATTCAAGATTCAAGATTCAAGATTCAAGATTCAAGATTCAAGATTCAAGATTCAAGATTCAAGATTCAAGATTCAAGATTCAAGATTCAAGATTCAAGATTC
Source organism: Diogma glabrata (assembly GCA_963693315.1). NCBI lineage: Eukaryota > Metazoa > Arthropoda > Insecta > Diptera > Cylindrotomidae > Diogma > Diogma glabrata. The sequence goes on from OY856187.1 coordinate 209,017,387, forward strand.
AAGATTCAAGATTCAAGATTCAAGATTCAATATTCAAGATTCAAGATTCAAGATTCAAGATTCAAGATTCAAGATTCAAGATTCAAGATTCAAGATTCAAGATTCAAGATTCAAGATTCAAGATTCATGATTCAAGATTCAAGATTCAAGATTCAAGATTCAAGATTCAAGATTTAAGATTCAAGATTCAAGATTCAGGATTCAAGATTCACGATTCAAGATTCAAGATTCAAGATTCAAGATTCAAGATTCAAGATTCAAGATTCAAGATTCAAGATTCAAGATTCAAGATTCAAGATTCAACATTCAACATTCAAGATTCAACATTCAAGATTCAAGATTCAAGATTCAAGATTCAAGATTCAAGATTCATGGTTCAAGATTCAAGATTCATCATTCAAGATTCCTGATTCATGATTCAAGATTTAAGATTCAAGATTCAAGATTCAAGATTCAAGATTCAAGTTTCAAGATTCAAGATTCAAGATTCAAGATTCAAGATTCAAGATTCAAGATTCAAGATTCAAGATTCAAGATTCAAGATTCAAGATTCAAGATTCAAGATTCAAGATTCAAGATTCAAGATTCAAGATTCAAGATTCAAGATTCAAGATTCAAGATTCAAGATTCATGATTCAAGATTCAAGATTCAAGATTCAAGATTCAAGATTCAAGATTCAAGATTCAAGATTCAAGATTCAAGATTCAAGATTCAAGATTCAAGATTCAAAATTCAAGATTCAAGATTCAAGATTCAAGATTCAAGATTCAAGATTCAAGATTCAAGATCCAAGATTCAAGATTCGAGATTCGAGATTCAAGATTCAAGATTTATCATCCAATATTCAAGATACAAGATTCAAAATTCAAGATTCAAGATTCAAGATTCACGATACAAGAATCGGTTGAATTTTAGTATTCATGATTTAAAAATTCAAAAAGTCTGTTGAAAAGTACGCTGAAAATAATACACGAATGTTAAAAATATTAACTGGTAAACGTGCTTTATGATGAAAATGACAAAACTTTAGTTGTCACACTTTAGCTATAGTTAACTAAATTGTGGTAAAAACAATAACACAAAAATAAATTGTGAGACTATTAATTTTAAAATTAAGTGGACTGGACTTAAACAAATAAATTTAGCCGGGTTTGTTTTTTTGAGGCAAGAAAAATTTGTAAAAATTATCAATGTTTTACAGAAATATAAAAAAGTGATACTCTGTTATTTATGATGTGAATGAAACCAAAATTTAAATGTATATAAATGAATTTATATTTTTTGGTTGGCCTAATTAAACGGGATTAAATATAAACTGGCATGTGCTAAATTTACAGAACTTTTTTAAATTGCCTGCAAAATGAATAATTAATGACTTAGAAAAGTAGATCAGGTGGTCACCGTTTTAAAGCACCAATTGATTGCTACTTGAATGCTAGTCCAATGTTTTGTTTAAACAAACTACAGCACATAGTTTGAAGGCTTATTGACCGTTACAGAATATTCTACTGTATTGTTCGGTGTTTGTTAAACTCTTGTTATAAAATTTACTAGGTAGTCGTTATAAATCAAAACTTTTCAAATCCACCGCTTAAAAATTACTTCCTTTACTTAAATCAAAAATTGCGCTTACACTAAATCATTTTATGAAAGCTAAATCTAATAAAATTCTTAAAATAAATTTTGCATACCTCAAGGGATTAAAAACGTACAAATATGATTGATTTGAACATGAAACGGGTCAATAAATAATATTGTAATAAATTGATTTAAATTTCATCTCTTGATTTCTTTGTACGCCTAAGTTAATGTGTATCTAATCCTTTTTTTTATTTTTCATTTCAGGTAAGATACAACAATTTATTTCTTTGAGGTTTGTATATGATTAACACTTTCGTGTAAATGGTTACAATTAGATGGTAATAAAAACACAAAAAGTTGACCACGATGTTGATTAAAAAACGTATATAAATTATAAAATCTAATTTCCATTATAATTCAACAAAAAATAATTCATATTAATTAACTGATTTATAAATGCAAGTAAATGACAAAATTATAGGTAAATCAATTGATCACACTTTTGCATTTAGGTTATATTTTGTTGTGTATATTTTTGTTTAAATTTAAATATTTTATGAAAGTAAAACTAAATTTTGTAGAGCATTTAGAGTTTGCAAGAGATTTAAGAATAAAAATTAAATTATCTGTAATATCTGTAAAATATTGAATGCAGTCTAGCTCAACTACTAATTTCTTTCATTCTGATCTAAACGTATCGAGTGAACTAATGATGAATTTAAAAATTAATTTCTAGTATGAATGAAAAAGGATTAAAAATCACGAAACAATCATAATATTTCTTGTAGCTAAAATTTAAAACGAACTGTATTGAATACAAAATATTTAAAAATTATATTTGTGTTCTGTTTAATCAAAATTTAATAACTTTAACTAACGCATTTCACCGAATTAATCTTTGTTTCTTTTTGACTAATTCGATTCTCACGTTGTTGTTTCATTGACTAAAACCAAAACAAAATAGAATAATTTTTGTTAGGGAAAAGTTAAAAGTTCATAGTCCAATTTTTTTTCATAAAAAGTGTTTAAAATATAGTATCATATAAGGTCTCCTATTTTACGAGCTACTAACTAACTACCTAACATTGAGGATGCTATCGTTGACTTAATACAGTTCATCCGCCAACACCCCTGATATATCACCTTGGTTAGAGTTATCTTACTATTATTACCAGTTGTATGTGATATCTCTCTTTAAATTTTATTTATATTATTGTATTATAATAAGCAATTCAATTTCCATTTAAATTAATTTTATTTTTTGAAAATAAATAATTAAGAAAAACTCGTATGTCAATAGTAGGAACTGCTGGTCACACCCATGGATGAAAAATGAAAACAACAATTCAAATAAACAAAAACTGAACCCTGCATGCATCATTGGTTGAATTAATTAATTCAGTGTGTTTCTTTGAAACCGTTTATAGCACTGAACTCAAAAATGCATTCTCAGATTAAAAGAATCGACACATTTTGTTATTTTTTTTAAGATAAGAAGTGAATAAGCTGCTCTTTGGAAGGCCTACAATCAGTTCTGTGCCATATAAATCTAGACTTTCAAAGTTTTTTCGACATTTTTAAAGCACGCCACTATTTATTCAAACTAACTACTATTTTTAGTAGAAAATATTCATATACATATTCTACATTGTTATATAAATATTTTATAAATATTATTATTAAATATATGGTTAGATTTTGTATATAATATATAAAACATATTTGCGCCCTGAACATATTTGAGACCCTGATTGGGATAATTGGATCAGGCCCTGATTGGGATATCCGGACGACCCTGATATATATTTATATGTTATATACATAAATTAATCAAATTAAAATAAAAAAATTACAATGGAAAAAATTAAAACATACATACCACCTTAATCACTATTATTATAGTCTTTAAGCCGAGAAACGATAACTAAAACATGCATGAAACGATTTTAACTATATATTTCTAAAATGGATAATACTTCAACCAATTGAAATTTCAGCTAGGAAACGGAAACAACTTTATTTTTTTTTTGTTTCCGTCATCTTCAGGGGACAGTTTAGTTTTATACGCATCTCAACTTTCAGGTCCATAGGATTTATAGTTTATGAGATAATCGATTTTAATACAAAAACACACTGTACTGTCACCAATAGTGTTCCGTATAAAAAACGAAGCCCTAATTACACCAATCAGACACAAACAACTTTTTCACAAACCCTTGTTTCTTTTCTTCTGTTTTTCTATTCCTCTTTGCTTTATTTGCATTCACCTTTCATGTTCGTTTTCATATCTTTTACATATTGAATTGGTATTTCATTATCAAAAAATTAAAATCATCTAGTGTATAAAAAACTCTCTTCTTGATATAATTTTTTTTTAGTAAAAAATACACATAAAAAACAAAAATCATTTTTTTCAGCGAAGAGAATCAAAGAATCAAAATTTAAAATAAAACTGAAAACTGTTAGTCTATAAAGGAACGCGATACAATGCGCATGTCATATTTGCTTAATTTATAAACATATTTAAGAATTCGGAAAGCGGATTTTTAAAATTTTTTTAGAATTCTTGGTTTTTACATGAATGAAAAATAAAAAAGTAGTTTTTTAAGAAAAAAAGTTAAAGATTAATAGTTTCTTAAGTGAAATGTGTAATTAAGTGCACTTTATGTTATTATTTTAAAAAATTAAATAAAAAAAAATATTGTTTGTTTCTATAAAAGTTAGTTATAAAGTTGAAATACAAAAATATAAAAAACAAGTGAACTGTTTGTGTTTGTTATAAAATAAGAAATTTTTTACTTACCAACCTATCTAACTACCTTTAGTGTTCATCTTCAGTGTTTCTTATGTTGTGTTTGTTTTTGAAAGTTGATAGAATTTTTGTTCGTATGTTGATTAATTTAATAATCAATATTTTAATGGAATAATTATTATTGTTTTGATATACTTAAAAGCAATATTGAAACATTTTTAAAGGTCAGTTTAGGTTAAGTTAACAGATGTGAATGGTTTTTAAAGATTGTTATTAAATAAGACAAAACTAAGAAAAGCCCCAGATCTCAAAAATTTATGCGATTTTTTTTAAATTTCTGATAGTGATATTTGTTTGCTAAATTTTTTAAGATAAATATTCAAATTAAATTGATTCTTATTTTTTTTTTATTTTTCAATCGATAGAATTAATATTTTATTGAATCTTAATTTTATATCAAGTTGCATTTATATCAAAGTTATAAAGAGGATGTTGAGTTGAAAATTTTGAAATATTATAACTTTTTAATGCTGTTTTTATTGACATTCATATAATTGCTGATTATGTTTTTATTTATTTAGTTGTTTTTGATTATCTATCATGTTTTTGAACGATTAGTTTAATGGAAGTAAAAAAAGCGTAGGTGGTTAGTCGGTTGATAATTTTAATTGCAATTTTTTAGTGACTCAAATGTTAACTTGCAAAATCCATATTTTTGCACTTCACGAAATGTAGTACTATAGTAAATAAGATAAACCGGTAATTGTTATTATTATGTTGCACACTGACACCAACTTACAAATTTAAACGATCCTTTGGCTGTAAACTAATATGGCTGATTTAAATTATAAGTTTAATTTATAAGTTCCGTTATCCTATGTTATAAGTTAAACCGTAAATGATTGATGTGAAATTTTGTTGTTCATCAATCATCAACAATAATTAACAATGTTGAATATGTGTTTATGTTTGCCCTATTAACTAACCAGAAGTACCTTTGTAAGTGAAAATAACTTTAATTTTTGGACAAAAACTTTGTCAAAACTTTTGCTGATTGGCATGCACCACATTTCCTAAAAGCCTTTTGGGTTATTGTTCTTACTCTGTTTAAGCCCAGTTTTTCAAATCGGACTGAATCAATCAATTCGGACTTGTACCTATGAAACAATTTTACAAATGATCGTGATCTAGATTTGCCTGTCGGCATAATGCAGATTGACGAATTCTATCAGCTTTAATGTTAATCACAATATTTTTTCCTTACCTTGGTTTGTTGATCAGTCGATTGACCAGTTTTGATTGGTTAGTTTTCTTGTAGACATTTTTGTTGGCTAGCTAGAGCCTGTTCTGTGTGTCATCATGGGGAGTTATAGATAGATAGATGGATAGACAGATAAATAACGGTAGTTTTATATTGTATTATTATCTGGAAATAATTTCTCGGATATAGTGATGGTTCAATGACACCATACATTGAACCATCACCATATCCGAGATCACTGTACACTTTTTGAGAAAACTTTCTCTTCATTTAAGCTCAAATGATATTATCCGTATTATTCTGTTTCCTCCATCGTTCGATTTGAATGAAATCAATTGGTTTGATCTAACTGAAATAACTAAATTTACTGAAAAAATAACTATAATGTTGCATAGTTTATTCAGATAATTTAGTTATTTCAGTCAAATCGAACGCGTCTCATTTATTGCTGGAGCGTTTCTCAAGCCAGCATTCTCTTTTAATAGTCCTTGTCAGTACTCGTAGAATGTTTCTTTTAAACCTCAAGCAATTCGACATTGAGCTGCTCTCGTTTGGTTGAACAACTTCGTTTATTCATTTGACTGAAGGTGTTTCAGGTGTTATGCCATTGCTGGACTTAGATTTGAACCGTTTCAGGTATTATACCATAGCTGTTGACAGTTTCATTAGCAATAATTTCTTGGCCAAAGGTTGTTACTTATATAACAAAATTGCTCCATGCTAATGGAAGTTGTTACTGCACTTTTTTGAGTTTAGATATCCGATACTAAACAGTTAAACTGGAATGTGATGGAGTATAACATGAGAGCCCCAAGACCAATTTAACTGCTCAACAAAACAGAATTGCACATCTTTTTGCTTGCAAAATACTGGGTGAAGGGTTCATATGAGAAAAATGGTTCTTAACCCAAATACTCATGCTCCTGCTCTAATCCCGTTCTTGAAAAACATGGTTTTTCAGCATAGTAAAAGATCATACTCATAGCCCCAATTGTTCTCTGTAGAATAGGTAATATAAAAGTTTAAGTCTCTTACTATTCAATCCTTTAATACCTAATCCGAGGATTCTCGTTAGAAGGTCTGTCTTTATGTTAAAATTTCAACTTCTTTCGTTTTTCATATTCTTAATGCTGAAGCCTAAAATGGATTCACCACTTAGATGGCTACACATTTCATTTCCAATTATATACTTTAACTATATTTAACTACTTATATCTTTCCAGAGTTGAATTTTGGTCTCCTATTTCATACAACTACTATCATACCATATATTTCTACCTTAGAATTGTTGATCTGTAACCTCATAGTTTCTACCCGCCGCAATGTTTTTATATACCAGAAAAAATCGTTTATTATCCTACTCAAGTACATAAGTGATATAATTTCAGAGCTGAGCTAACTACCTAGACTGATTCTATTATCCCTGGTCTGATTTCACTGCTCTAGGTCTAAGAATTTTATTCATACATATTGATATTGTGTTATCAGCATTTTTACGATTAAGATTATTTCTGACCGCAACTTCTGAGATGTTGTTCAAGGCACCCTCAACGCCATGGACGGTAAAGATCAATTTTCTTGTACACTACCTCATACCTTTTGTCACGAACTTGGACAGAATATGCGGGATTCGCAGAGCCGATTTGTTCACTTCACTACCACTTATATACACGGTTGTTGATCAGGTTTTAATTATTTTTTAAAATGAATGATGTAAGGGTTATGGACTGAATCAACTTTGGTTGGGTGTTGTCCTTTATCTTCAATTTACAATGTGACCACAACTTAAAGAAACCTTTTAAGTTCTAGGTCCAACAACAATTCATAAGTTCTGAGATGTTGATGGACGCTTTTTTAAACCTTTGTGGATTGAAGACAACCGAGGCTATTGACTCGAGCAAAGCATACTATTTTACGCTATACGGACAAAGAAACCTCTTTGAACTCTACCACGATGACAGTAAATAATCTCGAAAGTTTGGCTGTTTGCACAAACCGACTGCCATGTGAGACGGGGAAAAGACTATGATTGAGGTATGATATATCCCATTTCATCCGTGCACTAGTGGTGACGATATTTATAAAAATAACGAGATCAGCAACAGTGCAACGGTGTTGTAGGGAATCATGATTTGATGTTAAATCTTCCACAAGTCGTATAGCACGTTTTTGAACAGTCAAAAAAAGAACTAGAATGTAGACAGATGCAGCGCTATAAACTTGACAGTAATACTACATAGAGGAACGAATATAGGACTAATAAATGTGTATAATAATTGATACGGAGTGAAATAGTATTTTAAATATTTTTTGAAGTGGTCCATTTCCATAATATAATTGCGTTAGAAATTGCGATGGAAGTAAATGCTTCTAATTGAATTATTTTTAAACCGTTAAAAAGGCTACAAAACCCATAAAATATCTCTGTTGTAGTTTTGATGAGCCTAAAACTCCATATTGGTCACAAACGATGACTGCCGTGAATGCTTTCTTCTTGCCGATTGAATTAGAACTGTGTAGCAGGAGGTCTGGTATATCGTGAAGGTCTACTAGTTGTTCGTGCACGCTACACTTTCTTTACCCGTCGTTAGCTCATTCGGGTGTGAATTCGGCGACTAACCTCTTTACAAGAAATTTAAAAAAAAAATAAATGAATCAATCTCTGCACCAAGTGCCTAATCACCACCCAGATTCTCAAGAGAGATGAGCCACCATATCACAACTATCCCCTAATTATTTACCCTAAAAATTCATATTCCATCACTTTGGTTCCTTTTCTAAATATAATATCTTATGAACTTTAATAATAAAATGTTCTATGTTACCTTTTATCGCGACTATCCAGTAGACCTCTATCGGATGCTTGGTAGTTTAATAGAATTGCTATAGATATAAATAAAATGATCCACTCCACGTGGATACACAATAAAATTCAGGCACTAAAACTCTATTTGACTATCAGTTTTGACAATGGACTCCAAATGTGCTATACAACCAAAACATACTATCGCTCCGTCATTGACCTTGAACAGTCACTTCGTTATTTATTTTAATTCCACTCACTTCTAACATTAACGGAAATCGAAATGCGAAACAAAAACCTTTTTACATTGGATATTTTTATTAACAAAAATAATTTTTTCACAAACTGGTATACTTATACGTATTGTACATGTATTGTATATGTACTTATGTATATTGTATATAACTTGTGACTTTTTTTCGTGGTGAAACTTAAACTGATTCTATAATAACTTTAATCTTTTATTAATACATAACCAAAAACAGAACTAAACAAAATTCGATGATATTAATTACTAAGTTTTGAATTAATTTGGAATACTTTTGCTTCTTTCTGGCTCACGTTAATACTTTCAAATATTAAAACAAATACTCATGTTCCTGCACAAATTTCTATGTCTGTTCGACCCCAGTTTTTCCAACGAACTCAATCCCGACTCACTACCCAACTCACTGACTTAATGAAAAGCAAATTAAAAAACTTCCATGGCACGAGCCAAAAAGACAATCATCAGCATAAATCATTTTGTAAAAAATTATTTATTTCGTATCTTTGTGATTTTACTTTAGCATTTTCATAATTAGGCGAAATTATCCAACTTCTTGATCCTAACAATACTCTTCATCTGAGGCGCTTTTTCAAAAGGTATAATTCTGATTTTTTCTAACACGTGTTGGTGATTACCAGGTTCACATCTCGACTAGCATTATATTATGGCTAAGATCCCGGCTGGATTCAGTTTTCATAATCATTGATAGGTACTTGACCAAGCAGGCTGACCAGGTCCTGAACAGGAATATTGCACTTCCAACTATTCACGCCGTATGAGGCATCTCTCTCAGAGCCGGTGCAGTAGCCAAATTCTGTAACTGTGAAGCGGTGAAGGGTTGAAAATTTCTTCATTTTTTTTCATTTCGATTTTATCACTCATTTTTCACAATTTAGACATACATTTTCACAAATTTAACTATATATAAATATTTAAGAAATAAAATTTAAATTTAAATAAAACTTGATTTAATTTAGAAATGTAATATAAAAAAATCAAATCACATTGACGTACTAGTTTTTTTTGACATAACGTCAATAATAACAAAAGAAACAGTTTCATTTTATCACCAAATAAATAGTCGGTGTTAGCTTTCTTGTTTTATAACTGCACTGCAAGTGAGTGCACTTAGATGAGAAATTGTTTTAGCGGTGAAGTGATGAAAAACTTATCACTTCACCGTTACAGTTCAATTCAAATAAGACATTTACTTCTACGGTTGTGAAAGTGTTTGACTAATTTGTATGCTAGTCGTGTACATTGCACAAAAGATCAATTGAATCAATAAAAAAAATATAAAAGATTATCATAATTATCATCAAGGTTGGCATGATATATATCAATGATATATATCCGATATATATCATTGATATATATCACGATATTTATTCCCTGATATGTATCATGATATTTATAAAAAAGAAAATATTAACTATTCTTACCTAAAATTTGAAAAACTGTTGCAGCACTGCCCGCAAAACGCGTGCCAAATCGTGGTAATCTGGTTCAGCTATGCCAAGAATAAGACCATAAAGCTGACATAGATCCTGACATAACTAAACTTATGACATAAATATTGTAATGCATGCTAAACATATGCTTTATTACCTAAAGACCATAGCAGTCGCTTTAGGCCGAACTCCAAAATATAAAACGACTATTGCCGTTGTTGTAGAAATTTGGCATAAACTGGAAGTCGATCTTAAACTAGAGTAACCTGTAGAAGTTAGGAAACTTTTTTATCGAAGCAGACATTTCTTTGAGAAACATGTCTTTAGATGCACCTTATCACCTAGCTAATGTATGCTTGACCATTGATTGTTTTAGGTAAACGTTTCAAGAACCACCAAAGAGAAGCAGCATATACTTCCTTACTTAAATATAATTATTTCAGACTTCATTCCGTTTGTAATGGCGCTTTTAGCTGAAATTACACCATTTTCAAAATATGCATTTCAATCTCAGTTTAGAAACTCCACCAATGGTGTGGTAGAATGGAATTACTACTTTAGCAGGATTTTCCAGAATTTTAAATACGGCCAAACACTGGTCCATTAATGGTTAACAGTATGCGACTTTTATTATTATGCCAGTACTAAAATAGCCAGTATTTAGTTAACTGTGAATGGCCAAGCACTGACCCATGAATGGTAAACAGTAGTTGACAATTGTTATTGAGCCATAGCTATAGATCCATGAATCACCCGATCTACGGTTTATAAAAAATAGCCTGTTTATTTTACTTTAAATTGCCAAGTAATGCACGCCAATAGTTAACATTACTTGGCTATTGTTATTGGGCCAGTACTGAACCATGAGCTGGCTGATCTTTGTCATTTGGTTAAAACTCACTAGAGTAATATCCATTTTCGAAATATATATTTTGCAAAATTTCACCTATAGTTGTCCAGGTTGGTATAAGTTTTAAATTTTTTTCTTAGGACATTTTTATGTTATTATAATTATTTTGTATTTAATTTATTTAAATTGAAACATAAGATATTTTTTAATGGCCCAGTCATGGTTGCCAGTACTCGGCCATTGCTGCAATACTTGTCAACATTATTTGTCCGTTACTGGGTCAGCTGTACAGTGTACAACCTTGTATGGCTCAATTTTGTTTTTTTCTCTGGAAAATAAATGGCAGTCGAAATTATCAAAAAATAAAATTATGTTAGTGGCCGAGTCATAGTTACCAGCACTGTGAGTCGTGGTTGCCAGTACCGAGTTATTGTTTAAATATTTGGTCGCCAGAAATTGACCATTACTGGACCAATTCTATTTCCTTGTATGGGCCATTGCTGACTTTTTTCTCTGACCCTTGAACGGAAGTCATTTATTGTTCGAAGGTATTATCCAGTAACATTATGTTAATGGTCCAGTTATGGTTGCCAGTACTCGACCATTGTTGCATTACTGGTCGCCGGTAATGGACCATTAATGGAGTAGTTCTACAGACTTGTATGGGTATTGATAATGCAACTTGACAAAATAAACAAGACAAAGTGAGCGAGCGTATTCTCGGACTTGTGCAATCGAATATATAGACGAAAGGCTTGATAAATTGCCTATAAAAACTGAATTGAAGCTGCCATATTTGAATTTAGTTTATAGGTGAAGAGGTAAGAAACGAAGGAGCGTGGAAAGGGCCACATATTGTATTATATTTAAGATAAACAACTGATTCAAAAATAAATATCAGAACCCGATATATATCGGATATATATCTGATATATATCGGATATTTTGATATTTATATAAATATCATGATATTTGCCAACCTTGATTATCATAAACCTGTCTTAAATGCTAGTCGGAATGGTGAGTTATACATTTTGGCATAAAACTGTGTTCTTGATGGAATTAAGCCAATGTGATTGTTTAAAGCAAGCTTGGCTAAGGTTTTTGCTAATTTGTTAGCTAATCGTTGAATATTTTTCGCTAACTTTCTGATTTGCAGAATTTCTTCTTGCTGGTTGATTTTAGTAAGTTTTAGTTACAATTTTAACCATTTTGGTCTGTTTGAGATAGTGATCTAAAATTGCCGTGTTTCCATATCCATATTTAAGACTGAGATTTATTTTTTGGTCTGTTTAAGTTAGTTCTGTTATTTCGAACGAGCAACATCAACATTCAATCCACTAGTCAACGTCACACTACGGACTGCATCTGTCTTTTTCATTTTTGATTGGCGGTAATAAAAATAAAAAACTACACTTTCGAGAGCGTTCTGGAGGTTTTAACATCCAACATCCAAAAGCAAATCAATAATTTTGTTTAATTTAATTTAATTTTTTGAAATAATTAAGAAAAATTTTATTAGCTTATCTGCCTTTAATTATAACAATAAATTACGAGACTAGTTTTGGTTGTACATAAAAATAATTTGGCAATTTTTTTCTTTAATTTTGAGTTGAGGAACAGCATTAGAATAATTTCGAAATTAGAACAATTTGTTTACTCTATTTCTTTTTCTAAGGTAATAACAAATTACAAACTAACATCTGAGATGGAAGAATATTATCACCACCGGTTTTTAACTGTTGATTTGTGTTTTCGTTTTTTAATCGATCTTAATTTTTTTAAGCTTTTTCTGTATTTTTTTTGTTACGTTGACATGATTCTAAAATATTATGAAATTTTAAATGTCACGCGATATTTATAAATATGTTAACTGACACATGTGTATTGAAAAATGTTGAGTAGTCACGAGTGCGAATAGTTTTTGTTTTATAATAACTTATTTAATAAATTTTTTGATGTTTAATGACGGTTTTGTTAGTAAGGTTGGATAATAATTTTGTGAGTGGAATTGGTCATTTAAAACATAGCCATGCAATTTGTTGTATTTAGTTGGCTATTGATATTAATAGTGAGAGTTTCGTATATATATATATATATATATATATATATATATATATATATATATATATATATATATATATATATATATATATATATATATATATATATATATATATATATATATATATATATATATATATATATATATATATATATATATATATATATATATATATATATATATATATATAAACAAATTTACAATTATCAAAAACTGATCCACCCATGCGAACCAATCGCATCTTGTATAGTAATATTGTAATAATGCCACATATTGATCTTATTTATGTCCTATATTTAACTCTATTAGTCGAATTGTTTATGTAACCTTCATATATTTTATATAAGTTCAATCAACAAACAAAGTTCAATTTGGTGGTCTTTGATATAACCTATAAATGTTTTGTACGGATAAAGTAACATAATAGTATCAAAACAACAACATCAATCAGTTTTGATTTGGTTGCATTTGCTGAAGTTTAAAATATTAAATTTAAAGTAATGCAAGTCAATCAGATGATTTATGTATGAAGAATTCGAACATAGCCAAAGTCTTGAATTACACTTAATTTTTTTTTAATAAAATGTGTTGTGTAGTAGGAATTACAATATGTGTCTCAATAACACATAAAAACCTTTTAAGACCAAGGTCCCACAACAACATACGTTCAAAGATGTTGATGGACGTAAATCTTTCTTTTTTTGTTTTTTTATATTTTTGGTTAACGAATGGATAACTAAACAAAAAATCCTATCACTGACAAAATATGACATAGGCCAATATTTTATGATAGAATAGAGAAAATAAAAGTAAATAGCAAATTTTTACAAAAATTTTCTGAAACAAAACAAAACTGTAGTTGCCAATAATGAATAATCCAGCCGGTTGCATATTCCTTGATCCTGTGACGCTCCGTCTTCCTTGACGGAAACAATAAAAACTAATCCCTTCTGGGAATATTCAAAGCTATTGAATCATGTCATGGGATTCAATTCAAAACATCTTGATTCGATTAATAAAAAAAATTATGTGTAGTACCTTTTGCATTTTGTCAGTATGACAGGGTGAAGTCTCAGCTGTTTGGAGCGTTCAACTTACCAAATGTCGAGGAATCGTCGATGATGATGGATGAAGGATGAATGAAGTTATTTCAATTTTTTTCCGTTATGTTCCATATAGGAACGTCGACAAGTGTCCCTCATAGTTTTTTTTTCAATTTATCAGCTTTATTAGTTGACTATCGGTTAATTGGAAAACCGGTTTGTTGATGGTTGTCAATTTTTTTGCTTAAAAACACTCTGACCTAGATTGGGATTCGAACCCGGTTTATCCTAGTTTTAAGTCCAGCTTGCTACCATTAGACCAACACACTACTAAGTCATACTGAGTTTTTCTATCTATCACGACTATTGTTTTGTCTTGGCAATTTTGTTCACTGTGCAAAAAAAATTTTTAATTATTGCAAATGAGAATTAGCACCAATAAAAAGTTTTCTTACGGATATGTGTTCCCAGTGCGAAAAAAATGTTTTCAAGGTCTTGATATGAGTATGGACTATCAAAGAATGAGCATGCATTCAAACACATCTATGGTTTTAAACCCAAACTGATTAAATTTCTACATTTAGTTTGACAACTGGCCAAAAACCCCTGCGAAAAGCAAATTGTATTTCTTTCTAGGGTAAGAACTTGAAACTCGAGACACCAAAAACTAAATAATTGGTATTTAAATATAGTTAATTAAGCCCCAATTAATAGTTTAAAGAACGAAATGAAAGATTCTAGTTGTTTCTGTGAAGAATAACAATATTAAAATTAAAATGAAAGTCGAATAGTTTATTGATGCTAAAACATTCAAAGATTGAAACGAATAAAATAAAAATTAATAAAAATTTTTAATTTCCACTCTTTATTGGAAACGAACTGAAAACTAAAAATTATTTTTCGAAAATAAAATTGGAATTCGAATGGTAGCTCTCTTTCAGCTCTCTTCATACTTATTTTTAATATAAAAAAAGGCAGGGAAGTAATGAATATTGAATATAAATCAATAATTAATTAAACGAATTATTTTGTTTGCTTTAAAATATTTTTATCCAAAACAATTACTTCTCAGCCCATAAAGTCGTTGCCGTTGGCCGGTGGAAATAAAAAAATCGTTCATAAGTCTCCGCCGATTTTTGGAGAATTTTGAGCGATTTTTTTATCGTTCGAATTTAACCTTACATCGTGTTGTATTTCATATTGAAAGTTTTTGTTTATGTGATTGTTTATAATTTACGCTGAGTTTGTTTTAAAATAAAATTTTATTAATATATTTGAATTCAAAATAAAAATTTTCAATTCAAATTTAATATTACAATTCATATGTGATTTTATTAAATTGAAGTAGTTGAATGTTCAACTTGTGTAACGTTAAATTACAAGATATTTGATGACATCAAACGGCATCTGTATCGAATGCAAGTATTGTCCTCATATATCTTTTTAGTACGCCATTGTTACGACTATCAGTTACTTCTTCGATCAATTCATAACATTCATAAAAGAAATCCAGCTTATGTCAGTACATTGAAATAGTTCTTATTTTAACTTGATTACTTACTGTTCACAGCCTTTTATAATTAGTAGATTAGAGTAGAAACGGTAAGTACAACAACTTTTGCGCATGAACTCGCTGTTTTATTCCTGAAAACAACAATTTCGATTTTTTGGGCAGTACAATATGAGACAATATTTTCAAGCAGTACAATATGAGATATCCAATGGTTTTGAATTTGGTTATGAATTGGCTTCACCATTAATCTATTCATTATACGTTTTATAAAGATTTACGTAAAAGATTTTTGCAAAACTGTTTCTTTTTAAAAAGTAGTGAAAAATTGGAAAGGTTAATCTCTTGCAGTTTCATCTCTTAAGGTCGTTATACCTGTTACAACCTTAGCTGATCTTTTTTAAATTTTGGTTAATGATACTGATTCAACTTTCATGTCTAGTTGTATGTCTTTAGAGTGTTTTTTAAGGAGAGACGATTATCTAGTCATAGCCTGACATGTTGATTGCTAAGTCTTTTTTGCAATCCTCATGTTTAAGAGAGGAAGACGTTTTTAAAAAACGTCAAAAACGCGTCGAATAGAATGCTTTGCATGGAATAAATTTTCTATGCTTAAATAGTTTGATCTTAACATGTCGGTTTGGAGCCCTGAGAAATCCAAACATTCTACCGCAATGGGAGATACTGTTTCATCTTCTTCAAATCAAAAGTTACATGTTCTTTTTCTACTCGCAACCGTGCCATATGTTTATTCATATGATGGTGACCTGTTAGTAGTCCATTAAGCTACAGTCTAAACGGGTCAGATTTAACAGAAATTTGGTGCTTGCTCATCTCTGGATCGAACATCTTGGAAACCTCTCATCTTTCTGTGTCCCTCCATTGCGAGTTACTGAATTAAAGGAAAACCTGTTCGACTTATCCTACCTCTCGATATACCGATTGCTGGTTCAGAGCGTTTGAGTCTCCCTGCTTTTTCGTTCCTGGGATTCTTACTTGCCTTTGTGTCCATTTCAATGATATTCTGTTCTTGAGCCCAAGATAATTCCAGGACCATAGAGTTCTAGAGTGTTGACGCATTTTTGGCTTAATTGTGTTGTTTTTCAGTGCTTTTAGAGCATTCTGACTATCAGTAACAATATTAATGACCTTACCAGATCACTTAAGCTCCGTTGCTCGCCTCGATGCCACATTTATGGCGAATGCTTCTGCCTGAAAGACACTATAGTATTCGTCAAGTGAAAATTGCAGCCCAAGATCTTCATTTCTGAAGTAGAACGCTGCTCCTGCACCATTTGTAGTGACCGATCCATCGATGTAGATGGGTGTCCAACGTGTTGGTTGCCCTATTTAATAGAAAAGCAGCTGCAGACCGGTTGCCCATATCGTTGGAATTACAACTCTATACTGCTTCCGAAAGGCAGTTAGAGGTACTGCTCCATCAGTCACCATGTCAAAATATGTCAGATGTTCTTCCAGATCCATCCATAGTGCTTGATGACTTTTTATACAGACCTTGGTATAGCTCCCAGGAGTTCGAGCCATTTTTTGCGCAAAAACCTTTATTCTTTCAAATATATACAGACATGGAAGCCTTAATAGCTTGTTCTCTTAAAAGGACCAATGATACATAAACAAGCAAACCTTTGCATCGCTTCCAGTTTTTAAAGCATTCCCAACAAAGTTCTCGAGATTCATGGAACCATGGAAGACTCTTAGCTGACAATGGATTTGACAACTTCTTTAAACAGCCAGTAGATCATTTTGGATTCATCCTCCATTTGTCACCAAAAGCCCTCATGCATAGCCATAGACCTTGAGTTGCGTTAGAGCATTTAGTCTCAACATGGGCAGCCCAGTTGAGGCGACAAATACCCTCAGAACCTGAAGTTTGTATGGCTCAAAGGACAGGAAACAGAGGAGACAGAGACTTGGACGATGCAAATATTTCTGCCACAATCTAGCTCATTCGGTTAGATTTTTCCCTGTTTTCCGTAGCTGCCTTTTGAGGACTCTCCCCAAATACGCAGCCAGGAAAATGGTGTTGAAGGGGTGTTGTATGTAAATATCTTCCTTAGAAGAAGTGTGGATAGCTATAAATTATTTAGTGTAGCTAAACGAACCTCATTAGCGCAGCAGCATCTGCGATGGTCTCCATGGCCTCACAGTACTTTTCGTAAGACCGTAAAACTGTTTTTTCACCACAGAGGCCTTTCAGCTTTATCACTAGTTTTCAAGGCTCAGTTCAGAAGTTTCTTAGACCTATTTTTTAGCTTGTCAAGGTTTTTGTACCACCAAACTGCCTCGTGTGCACCACGTAGCCTCGTTTTGCGGCACTAACTCTCAAAAGCACTTACTAATATCTTGTTGAGCTAGTCAATGGGCTGATCAATTTGCCCAGACCTTGAAAATACCACTTAATTCGTCTGTCGTGGATTCCGTTAGACGCAGCCCTCAGCTGGGATCGCCTTTCGTGGAAAGTGAAAATTTAACTTTTTAGTTGAAATATTTTACATACAAGATTTTGTGCAATGCGATGATTTATAACTTGATGTGTGAACCAAATATGATGCCCTACCACATGAGACTTTTTCTATTTTTATGAAAAAATATTAGAATTTCGTCTGTTTACAACTTTAAGATTCCTTGATTGGTAATTTCTTTCTGTCGCTGTCAGTGATTTGTTATATATCTTACGTTAACTCATGTTACTAGCACGAACTATGATGGTATGAAGTGTTCTCAAAAATTGATCTCTCCGTTCGTAATTTAAAACATTGATTGTACTCACTTCTAACCAACGAAAGTAGTAAGTTATAATTAATTCAAAAACCTAAATTCGAGTATTCAAACAAACAAATTTTGTCAACGATATCATTTTAAAAGCAATAAATGTAATATACGAATCATGATGGCCGGAAATAGTCAGACGTTAACCAGTCATAATGAAATAAATGCACAACATGCTAATTAAATTGTCTTTTAAAGTTTTAATATTTTATATCATTAACATGGTTTGCTTTTGTTACTATATTAAAACTATCAAAAATTAATGATTAGAACTATTATTGGGTGGGGATTTATTGTCTTGCTTATAAATATGATTATGTAAATTTATAATGTTTTTCAACCGAAAGGTGCGGTATTTGATTATTAAACTTACAGTATTAAGGTTAAGGTTTTCGTTAAGACTTCCGATTTTTATCACGATTGAGTGTAGAAGAAAGGTAGCTTACCCTATTTTATATAAACAAAAATAACTAGAACTTTAAACAACGGAAAATGAAAATGAAACGATAATGGTAGCATAAATCGAGATAATGAGAAATACATCATTAAAAAAATATGTGTGTCACTTAACTAATTTTTACACAATATATTTATGCTCAGAATTTTATTGTTTGCATTAAATTAGGTTCTAGAGAAATCTTTTTAATTGATTTTCTATCTAAAATAATTGAATCTGATGTCAAACTCCTATTATTGCTTCTTACATAAATTAAAAATTTTATTTACTTTCACGATATGTGAAATTCAATTAAATTAATTTGATTTATTGGAAATACATTGCATGATAATTTTAATTCTTAATTCCATGTCAGACAAACAAGTTCATACAAAAAAGAAAACAAGAGGCTATTATTAGTTCTCTATTATTTTGAACAATTTGAAATAATTTCGTGGGAATACTCATCATTAGCTATTCCTAATTTTCTTCTATAGCTTTTTCTCCACCCATATTCTGTAACCTTCAAAAAAGTCTATTTGGTTACTTTGAGTCAATAATTCATTCAAATCACAGAAGTTTTTGTTGTCGTTCTTCTTCATTACATATTGATTTGAATGACAGTTATGAGTGTATTGAATGATTAACAAAAGAAATCAAAGACATCAAAATTAAATAAAGATAATTAAACAAGAAGATCCTTGAATCAAAATAGAAACCCATCTTAAAATAAATCGAATTAAATGTGAATAAAAATAATAAAATTAAAACATAGCATCAACATTCTATCCATTGTTTTTTAATACGTGAGTTGTGAAGATGGATGTGCAAAAATAGTTTTACTAAATCTAAGGTAGTGACATGATGTACACATATTAATCAGTCATATTATGATATACTTTGCATTTGCATATATTTAGATGATACTAAAATTTTATTTATCGTGGTCTTAATTAAAAAACCTAGCCTGCAGCTTTATTCTAAACCCAGTAGCTTATCCGGACGCTTATGCTCTTTTTTGTGTTAAAAGATAATCAAATATTGAAATGACTTTATTTAATTTGAATCCACCACCTTATGCGGGCAGGTTAGTCTTACACGTTTATGGAGTACGATGTACAAAGAAGCATCGTTCTGTAAAATACTCTTTAAAGAAAATAACCACTAAAACCATATAAAAAAATACATAAATAAATACTTAAAGATAACAAAAACAAAATAACACGCAACAGAAAAAATGTAGTTTATCTAATTAGAAGAAAAAAAAAACTAATAAGTCAATGATATAAAATAGATAAATCAAATAAATAAATTTAAAGAATATATTTTACACCTATGTGTAAACATTTGATGATCGTGTTTTTGTTGATAAGAGACAGTTTGCGTTCTTGAATTTTGTAGATTGTTTAGTCTAGTTAAAGGTCGTGTTAGGGATAATAAGCTCAGTTGAATTGACACTTAACACTAATGCAAGTAAATTCTAAATTAGCGTTGACACAAGTTAGTAATAATATAAGAAATATAAAATAATAGTAAAATATTATTATAGGTGTAATGGAGATTATTATAAGTGAACAATTATTGTGAGAAATATTTTATTGGAAAATAAAGTCTTGAACGAATAAAAATTATAACGTATAGAAAATCCATTGTTTCAATTTCCTGATCTAACCGAATATAAATAATACAGCCAAAAAACGCTACAATATTTATAGTTTATCAGATGATCGATATAATAGAAAAACGCTTAGAAGTACATAGCTTTGTGCTTAGAAGATCAACAGAAACGGTTTTTAGAGCTGGTCTGTTATTCAAAAATAATACAAAAAAGAGTATCAATTCCCAGAATCACTCTTCTTCAACAACCAAAATCGACAGTCAGCTTGCTTTAATTGATGATATAATCCGTTGAGTACAGTTTCAATGGTTAATTCTTATTATTTATCTCAGATATTGTATGCTTTTCAATGTTTCCCGATCGAAGACTAAGTTCCCACCGATATTTTAAATATGTAGTATGCTTGATGAACCAATATGCACATGTGTAAACATTTGTTAGTTATTCCACATTTGGAGTCACTATTTCCAATAACTTACTCCAAATATAGAAGTACGGAAGAAAATTGTTTAACATGTTTATTTAATATTACATAAGTAACCAGCAATCTTTATCCAACTGACGTCGAGATGTTATTGTTAAATTATCACTGACCGAAGAATTGGGTTTGTCCAATGAAACTGCTTTTTTGCACCAATCAAAACAAACCCTTCAAAATTCTAATTTATTTGAAAAAATGTGCGCTATGTTCATGTTTTCAAGTGAAAGGACCAGCAACTTAGAAAACCTATATAGAGCTTTGCTATCAATATCGCCAGCCAGCTTCGATTGACACAGGAAGAGTATTCTCAATTAAAGTAAATGTTTGTGCAAAAACTAGAACACACTAGGAGGATAATGCAGTGAATGCTTTAGTGTTTTAAAAAAAAATTTTCGGCGATACGATTAAAATTTTGCATCAAGATAAAACAACCTGGTTTAACCCAGGATTAAGGATTTTCCAAACCAAACCGGGTTGGTCCAAAATTTGCCGGGTTTTTTGTAAACCCTTCCATCCTACATATCTATAGCTATGCTATTATATAATTTGTTTGCAATATGAAATGCTCGCTTCATCTAAATTATAACAGCCATCCACTTGCAAGTACATATTCGAAAATATGTCTGAAACTGGGCAATTAATTCATGCCGAATTGTAATATAACTCTAAAAAAATTTCCCATGATGACACCCATTTGACGCAGTCAAAATACGATTCAGTTTTACAATTTCATTATTTGAAAATTATTAAAAAATGCCATAAAACTACAAACTTTCATACCATATCACTGAGTTTATCAGGATTGTGAAAAAACCCAAATTTTTTGGTTGAAGGATCAAAGGTAAAACAGCACATTTTTAAGAATCCTAAAAAGATATAAAATAGGCATTGTTACCCACCTTATACCCACCCCACGTTCAAACCCACCTTAACCCGGTTATGTTATATAATATAAAACATACCATGATTTTTTTTTTTATTCAAAGTTAGGCATGTTTAGTGTTAACCATAATAAATTATAGATAACTTTGAATATCCGAAGATACCATGCTACCTTGGGAACTAGGGCTCAAGATTATCAGGAACGACCCACGCCGGTAAGGCATTCCAGAGATGTGAGACTCTGTTAAAAAATTCACGATGAAAAGCGACAGTTCTACATCTCGTTTCTTGTTTCACAAACCGTAAGAGGATGGGCTGCTATTGATGCTCTGGTGTAACGCGCAAAGTTTGCAGGCTCAGGTAAAATTGATTGCACGCCGCAGACGCCCGTTCATCCATAATGTATTTGTAAAATACCGTCAAATCAGCAACATTTCTTCTATGTTGTAAGGAATCAAGCTCGTTAGTAAGATTTAAATTGCCGATCAATTTAACAGCTCTCCGCTGTATAGAATCAAGACATTTCAAACTACTTACATAGGCTCCACCCCAAACGCGAAAACAATACTCCATGCAGGGACGAATAAATGACTTATATATTAAAAGAAGCTGTTTGCTATTAAAAACCTTACGACAACGACCCAAAAATCCTAATTTTTGAGCAGCGTTCGTAGCTTGGCTGAAAATATGAGAATTCCATTTCATATTATTTTCAATCTCAACTCCTAGAAGTCTAACAGATTCTTTCTCTTCGAGATCATTTGAAACAAACTTTAATGAAAACGGATTAGGTGTTGATAGCTTAGAAAAATGGCAAACTTGAGTTTTATTCGTGTTGAATTCAACACTGTTAGCAACACCCCACACTCAAAAAAAAAAACTAAATTTTATAAATTTTTTATAAATATACAACTCACAAATTTTTTTGTAAGTTTACCAAAAATATTGTAGATTACAAAAAAAATTATTTGAAAAAACAAAAAATTTATTTGGTTTACAAATAATTTTTGGATTTGAAGGAAAAAATTTGTATTTTTGTCAAAAAATTTTGTGTGTTGTAGTATATTTATAAAAATTTTGTAAAAGTGACTTTTATTTTTTTGAGTGCAATTCAAAATTGTTTTTAAATCAATGTTTATTGACTCTATCTAATTTGGTTTAGCGACATTAAGTACTGTTGGTGCATAAAGATTTGGCATTTCATGAGACGCATGAAGTGTACTATCATCAACAAAACTATGAATGGAATTAACTGTTGAATCTAGCAAGTCATTGATATAGAGAAGAAAAAGAGTAGGTGATAAAACGGAACCTTGTTGAACACCATAATTTGTTAAAAAGGTGTCTGATAAGACACCATCAACATTAACACTAAATTTACGCTCAGATATAAAGCTCTGTATCCAAGAAATAAGTTGCTCGTCTAAGCCGTAGCATCTCAATTTGCATATAAGATTGTTATCCCATACTTTGTCAAATGCTTTGGAAATATCAAGAGCTACACCAAAAGTTTCACCATGATTTTTAAGCGACTTGTTCCATATATACGATAGTAAATCTTCTGACAAACGAAAGTAAATCTTCTGTCGCTCTTCCTTTACGGAATCCGTATTGTCTTTCATTGAGAAGTTTAGAAGACTCTAAGAAGCTCATAATATTAAAATTAATGTATTTCTCAAATTTTTTAGAAGCAACCGACAAAATTGATATGGGTCTGTAGTTAGTTGGATCTGTTTTAACACCTTTCTTTGGAACTGGCTGTACACTAGCCATTTTCCATATATCAGGAAAAATCACTTTTTTATATGATAAATAGAAAATTTTAGTGAGGATTGGTGCTAACTCCTTGGCCTTAGCAAAGGTTTTCAGAATAATTGGAGGAATACTATCAGGTCCAGGGGCCCTATTCCCGAACACATAAATGTCATCACAATATTGTAAATTCACACAATATTGTGAATTTCTTATTATTTGGTGAAAATTTAACCAATTTGATGAAAATTCAACACAATATTGTGAATCTGACAAGAACAATATAGTTACTGTCAAAATCACAATTTTGCTTTATGTTTTGTGTGTTGACTTTTTTTACAAATTTCATCGATTGGCGTAAGAATTGGGCTGTTCCTCCTAAATGTCAAAATTTCTCTTTTTTAAGTGAAAGTTAATTAATGGTGACAAAATAATGAGTTCGGAAAATAATTAATAAATAACATTAGAATTTCGAAGTTTGCTTTTGGGTTAAGTCATTTATACGCCGTTCAGTTAATTTTGAAAATGGTCTAAGTCAATTCAAACTGTAAAAAGCATATTTCGGAATGAGATTTATGCTGTGTGCGAACTGACGAAATAATGACAGATGACAAATATTAACTGTCAAAATTTTATCTTTTGGAATTTATATTCACCATAACGAAACGTCAAAATTTGATGCAGCTTTTTAGCATCATCAAATTGTGACAGTAGGCATAACAAATAATTTCATAAGGAACATCAATTTATTACAGAAGTTTTTTTAATTGCCAAACTAATATTTGTATAGGTATATATATTATATAATATATATATTTATTAACAGCAAACATAAAAATTAAAAAAATTTTCACCTAATGTCAAAATTTTGTTTTTACAAATTTCACCTTCACCAAAAATTGTGTTCTGTCATTATTTCGTCAGTTCGCACACAGCATTATACATAATTTCACATGCATAATAAACTTTTATTATTGAAGACTAACAAAGCTCTAAAATAAAATTTTTCATAATATAGAAATGTTTCTTAAATTAAACATTTGCAAACCTTTAAATATCTCAAAACAAGAAATGTATGACTTAGACCACTTCCATAATTATGGGCACATTTATTTGTTAAATTTATTTTTATTTTATTTTGCATGTTTTAAGATTAAAAAAGTTAGTTGTCAAAAGTCCGAATTTAGTACCAAAAATCTGTTATAATTTTGTAAAAATTTGTTATAATTGGTTTTTGTCTAAGGATGCACAAATAAAAGTCACAGAATACCATTTTTATACAAAGTTGTTAAGCATTTTGCTGAAATTGACAATATTGTCGATTGAAAAATATGTGTTTGGGAATAGGGCCCCAGATGCCTTATTAGTATTAATTTGTAAAAGCATTTTTTGGATTATGTTTTTACGAAAAATGATTCGCCTCATTTTGTTCAAAACTTTAGGAATTGGTATAGGTTGGAAATTGGGTTCTACTAACGAGAAACAGTTACCACATAAATTAGCTTTTTATTTAGGATCAATAACAGGTATATCTCTATCAATAAGAGGAGGTATAGAAGACTTACAAACATTTCATTGAACAGCCTGAGCGGCTTTATAAAATTTCTCGAACCAGTTGGATCCTCAGCAAATTTACTAGCATTTTCCTAATGTTTCTCTGTATCTATTAGTTTTCTACATGTATATCTCTTTCTATTCGGTACGATCTAAGACTTTCATCAGTTTTGTTTTGAATAAACTTTTGAAAAGCCTTTTTTTTAATTTTAATTGCTTTTTTGCATTTACCTGAAAACCATAGATCAGCCTTTGGAACGAACGATCAATTTAGTTGGAACAAATAGTGCATTTTCTTTTCTGCGCATACCCATGTGTATTATTTCTGAAAAATTAGAAGCAGCAATATTTGGATCTTGACCTTAAAGACAATTACGTTTCCAGGGAGCCTATTTAAAGAAAACTCTAAGCCCATGCCAAAATCCCAAACAAGACGAGGATTAGCTTTAAACTGTTTAGGTACTTGTATATTTAAATGTGTGGATAATAAAATATTATGCACTGATAATCGTTTCCGTTAAAAAAAGAATATCAGGCTTAAGATTTTCAAGATAAAGGTGTACAGCGTTAAGATTGACGTTTAACCTTCTTATGTTTGCAAAATTGATAGACAATTTCGCCATTTCAAATTATAGATAATTCGCAAAACAAATCTCAAAACAACTCCAACAAAATCATAAAAGTTATACTTAAATTGACAATCTCCAAAAAGACAATATCTAAATTGACAATTCGAACAGCTATATAACTTGAAACTATGTCTAAGTTTAACTGCTAAAATGGCCAATTCAAACAATGAATAATTTAATTATGGTACAAAGACATAAAACAAAACAGAAAAACGAAATTTGAGTAAGAGAAGATGAATAAAAACTTTTTTTAACTACTAACTTGAGAAATCGTCATTATTTACTCGAATTCCCCAATGAGCACTAGTTTTATCCACGACTACTAAAGAATACATGCTTTCCTTGCGTATGTCTTCCATTGTAATTGTATTCATCCCACAACTATAAGTGAATTTGATTAAAATTCTTTAACAGTTCTATAGTTCATTAAATATTCCCCTAACAAATTAAACAACAAACTTGTTTTGTTTTTGTTATCTTTGATGTTTTTATTTCCATATGGCGATACAAATTTTTGCATGAAAACTGGAAATTAAACGAAATATTTTACATTCGTGGCTAAAATAGCATCTTATATTCGCTTAGGATGATGGCAATTCTTCACTCGGATGATTCCCTCCACTCGCTACGCTCGTTTCGGGAAACTTCATCCTCGTGAAGAATTGCCTTCATTCTAAGCTCATACAAGAATCTACTATTTCTCAACCTAGATCAATAATATAATAATAACAAAAAATTACCTAGGTTAATAATGACAAGTTTTCTTTAATTTTCAATTGAAATGAACAAAAAAACACAAACAAATAATAATTACATTTCTTTGTTTCGTTTTATTTGTATGAAACTAAACTTCCAGGCTATAATAGCTTACTTCTCAACCTTGTTATATAATGTACTATTACTCTTAAAAAATAATAGAGTATAGCAAAAAATAATAAAATAATAAACGCCTTATTCTTGTTAAATTGAGTTTTATTGCACTAAATACGTATTTCGAAAGCTATGCTTTCATCGACAGTAGTATCTAACCAACTTTTTTAGATACTACTTTTTAATTTTTTGATATTTCCTAAATTTTTCTCAATTGTTCTTAAATTAATTATTTCTAATCTTGTAATTTTCTAACCTAAAAATAAAAAAAAAATAGCGTTAATTAGCAAAAGTAAAAATTTATTAATATTAAAATTATATAAAATTAATATAAAAATATTTTATTAGAATTTTTCTTTTAAATTTCTTATATTCAAAAGAATACACAGCCGTCAATGGTCCTTGCAAATGGTCAGCAATGGTCTTTGATAGATGCCCGAGACAGTTGATGCGTATACAAATTTTTTTTACCCAGGCTTGTATTCTACTTTATTCAAAACTGGTCAATTAAAAGAATTTAAAAAACCGATTTCAAAGATTCAATCGATTTTTAAAAGCACACTAGATTAAATTTCACACTAAAAAATATTCTGGTTCACGATTAATCACATTCCACCCATGGGTGGAAATTGAATGAAAGACAGTAATATCTAACTTCCTAACTTTAAAATGGTTCAAAACAGCAATATTCCCGATAAACAATTTTTAAAACAATGCATGAAATGTGATTTGATTGTCCATGATTTAACATCGCCGTCCACTAAAATATGAATAACATATGTCATGCATATGTCGCAAAATGCCTTATACTGCATACACATTTCAAACGCATGTTTTACGAATAATAAAAGCGAAGGAAAACGATATATATTTAATGATATTAATGACAAACAAAAGAGTGGACGAATAAAAAAGTACTGGACGAATGTAAATTTTATAAAATCGCTGGTTTCATTAAATTTTTAATAAGATAATATGATTTTCCTAATATTAAATTGATGAATTTTATCTTATTTTCAACTGAAATTATGTGTGAAAGAAATTATTTTGTGAAAGTAGTGAAAACAAACACCAAAAACAAAGGGGCAACTTGAATAGTTAATTTGACTCATTTGAAAAAAATTATATTATTTGTTTGCCTTGTTTCATGTTGGGTTACTGATATTTAAATTTATTTGTTTATAATATTAAGAAAATTATACAAAATTGATATAGTTTTTTATATGTCAGTCAAATATTTAAATTTTTAATTTCTGATTTTTTTATTTTTAATCACCCTCAAACATTTTTATTTTACAATTTAAAAATAAGACCGGCATCTTCATTTCTTGTAATGAAGTTACCAAAAATATTAGTAAAGGAAAGATTCATAACGTACCAGAAGATCCAAGTCATAAGAGTCATACATCAAATATTTTTGTTTTTATGCCCGAAAGTTCTATGCACATTTAGTATACATGTTTACATGATTTAAAAATGTTAAATTAAAACAAATATGTATGACGTTGTATGACTGAAATACTTTTGAACTTCAACTAAAATTAAAATATAAATTTAAATTCCTTTAATATTGTCTAATATGATAGGACATATAGGACAACAATTGGCCAAGTGTTAGCCATTGATTTCACATTGATTGGAAACAATCAAAAATAGCTATACAATCGTGACTTAGGATGTTAATTAGAATAGAAATATTCCCCTTTCTACGAATTCACATAAAGCAATGTCTAGATATTTAATGCAAAAATACTCATATAATGTAAAAACATTTCCATAATATTATCAGATAATAGCATTAGACAGAATTGCTATGGTCAATCAACAACAATTTTTTTGAGACTGATTTGGATAGAGGTCTTAAATTTCAGCCTGAATTACGCAGGTTATGGTTCCTTACTTAGAATCAAACAAACAGACAGATCTCTCTAAAAAGCAATCATTACTAACAAATTTTATAAGTCTCGAAACTACATCTGCTCCTACAGTAAATATTAGCGGTAAAGAAAGCGTCATAAAAACATCTTAATACGACAGAAACAGACGACTAATTTTTGTCAGAAAAGCGAGGACGATAATGTCAAATTAGTGAACTTATATTTAGTCAAATTAGAGTATTATTCTATACATAATAAACCAGTGCAGATACATTAAAAACAGGCAAAAAATGGGAAAAATTAGTAACAGCATGAAAACTTTTGGATAAGGAAGAACATATTGCGCAAATAAACATAAATTAAAGGTGATCCGAGTTACGAGGGTGAAATGGGGGTGAGCTTTTAGGGGTAGAAAATGCTTTTTCACGATTATCAGCGAAACTAGACCTTCTATCAAAAGAAGTTTAAATTAAAAGTTATAGGTAATAAAATCGTCTATAACTTTTATGCAGGCATTTTTTCACATAACCCAAAATTTGCCGAGAAAATAGAAAAAAATTGAGAAAAAAGGTTCTTTTCGTTATTAATTTTTATCTCCCACAAACAATTTTTTTTTCACACAATTTGGTGAAAACGTACCTTATTATGTCACTAATACGCTGTAATTTTTTGGAATCAAAATATTTATTTTTACGTTTGATTTTGATTTTAAACCAAAAAAGTGACCTCATTTTCACACGAAAATTCTCCTGTGCTGGAAACAGTTTTTTCAAAAAAATCAGTAATATTTATTTTTGTTGAAACGTCTACTTTTAGATGGTGTAAAAAAAATTAACATTATCATGGAAAAAATTTATATTTTTTAAGGATTTCGACGGTAAATTTTAACAAATAATAAATTTTTTTAAACAATCATTGAAAAATAACTGTTTGAAATCAAGTTTATTCAGTTTTTCGCATTTCCTGGAAAATGTTTCCGTGTTTATGTAATGTTAATGTTTATTTTTTTTACACCACCTAAAAGTAGAAGTTTCAACAAAAATATAAATTACTGATTTTTTTGAAAAAACTGTTTCCAGCACAGGAGAATTTTCGTGTGAAAACGAGGTCACTTTTTTGGTTTAAAATCAAAATCATACGTCAAAATAAATATTTTGATTCCAAAAAATTACAGCGTATTAGGGACATAATAAGGTACGTTTTCACCAAATTGTGTGAAAAAAACATGTTTTTGTGGGTGATAAAAAATAAAAACGAAAAGACTTTTTTTCTCGGTTTTTTCTATTTTCATGGCAAATTTTAGGTTATGTGAAAAAATGGCCCGTATAAAAGTTATAGACCTTTTTATTACCTACAACTTTTACCTAAAAACTTTTTTCGATAGAAGGTCTAGTTTCGCTGAAAATCGTGAAAAACATTTTTCTCCCCCTAAAAGCTCACTCCATTTGACCTTGTTTGTTACAAGAACTCGGATCACCTTTAATTTATGTTTCTCATCATTTGCGCAATATTTGATTCCTTATCCAATGGTTTTCATGCTGTTACTAAAAGCTATTTTCACTGGTCTGTATTATCGGCTTAATGTTTTATATTACATAAACCATTTGATTGATGCTCAAGTAAATAGAAAAATTTGTTTTATTTACAAATAATGATGAAAATGACTTTTTATGATCAAAAATAAATAGTTTTCTATGGTACGGAATACTCAATTTTGTATATATACTTAGTCTAAAATATTCGGTTTTAAATTAGTCGCTGTTTTGACGGTCCTAAACTAACGCATAACTCAAAGGACACCTGTATTTCAATCCATATTGCACTTCTCATTTTGTATAACAAAATCTTCATTCGTATAAAAAAAACTAAACTAATTCACATTAATCCAAAATTTAATTTTACTATATTTTTCTTTTATTTTAACATTTTATTTTTATTCCATTGTTCATAACACCGTTTACAAATATTATACTATAATTAGAGTTTGGATTTTATGTTAATTTTAATTATAGAAAGGAATTTATGAAAAATAAACGTGCAAGCTGCATGTCAGCTGTTTGCCAAACCCATGCCACCATTAGTATTAGTATTAGCGTATTTTAGCAGTCAAACAACACGAAAAACAACATAGCGTTTCTTGATTGTTCGATCTTTTTAACCAATCAACGTGTGGCATCATTACCGTTAGTTTTTTTTAATTTTTATTTAAAGTAACGTTGATCAACTTGTGAACACTGATGTGTATGTTCGCCAGAACACTCCCTCCCTAGGGTCATCGGAGATGGAACGATATGACAAAAGAAGAAAGGAAGGGTTATTTTAATGCTAGAGTATTAAGAAGACGAGGGGAAAAAGTTGAAAGTGCCCAAGGAAGTATAACGGGCAGTTGCCAGTACAAGACAGTATTTCATTTGTGCGATTAAGAGTTGTGCTGGATGGTAGCGAAAGTTTTTTCTTTTCCTTTTATTGATTATTGTTTTTTTAACAATATAATTAGCCACTTGAAGCAAAACAAATGCTATACTGTGGCATTCAAAAGTTAACAAATTATTGCACCTTAATCGTTATAACCTACTTGCTTAAAAATTAAATAAATAGATATTATTACTTTGAAACTTAATTAAAATTAAAGAAAAAGGATTATGGATTAAAAATAATTAAATTAAGTTTATTAATAGTGGAAAATATAACAATATAATACAATATAAAAAATGAAAAAAATGTTTGACTAAACATAAACAAAAAAGAATTAAGAATTAAAAATTTGCAAATCATAAGTTAAAAATTTACGGAAAGAAAGAAGATCAATTTAAGATGTTGAACCAGTTTTAATTTAAAATTGCCTAGAGTCGAGTCATATTCAGATGTGATCTAAAGTAAGGTATTATCTGTCGATGTTCGCTCTTTTGTAATATAGTGATATATAGCAAAAAATATTGAAAAAAGGAGAGTATTTGAATAATGAGAAATATGGACACGCAATTGATCCTAGCGTTAAAGAAAATATTGACATAGTAGGATTAATTTTTATTAAGAGAAATTGTAAGGCAGTAGGGTCAATTGTATTAAGGAAAATATTGACACAGTAAGGTCACTTGTGCAAAAAGAAACAGTGACACAGCATGGTGAATTGTGTTAAAAAAAAGATTGTGTTAAAATCGATACAATTTAGTGTGGGTATTACGAAGTAGAGAGTGCATATGGTGAATGAGTTTCTATTTATGGTAACGTCAGTGTTGATAAAGGTCTGATATAATGCAGTTGTCTGAGACGAATATTTAAATTAAAGACTTGTATTATGAGTTAATTTACTTAAAAAAATTGCTTTGAAAAGATAGAAGAAGCAGAGAAAAATAGGGACTTGCTTATCGAGGCAAGTCTAGGATAGTTCTCTAGACTTCTAATGATAAGTTAGTTTAGAGAAGTTACGGTTCACTAAGGTTACGTCAGTGATGCTACAGGTCTAACAAAACGAAGTTGTTTGAAACCAGCATTTATATCTATGGACGTGTACCGTACGTTAATTTTTAGAAATGTAGCTGAAAATAGTAAGAAGAAGCAGAAATTTCAGCGAAAGCGAATGAGTAGATATGGTAACGTAAGTGATGGTAAGGTCTGACAGAAAAAAGTTGTATAAGGCCAATGTTTACCTTTAAGAAGCGTACCATAGAAGCGTAGTATCTGATTAACGACGAATTGTCGTTTTATATGTCCATAAGGACCATGCCTGTCCATACCTGTACCATAACTGTACCATACCTGACCTCAACAGATAGAAAGTTTACTTTGGGAGGTGTTCATGTTTTAGTTACATATGGGTAACATAAGGATGTTCATTTAAAATCAGATATCTTTGTGGTTCTGCTCCAGTATCAAGTGAGATATGATTAACGACCATTCGTCATTTTTTTATATGGGCTATTATTTTGAAAACGTACATCGAAAAAAAAACAACTATTTTTTAAAACTCTGAAATTTTGATATTTTGTTGGTATTGACGAAAGGAAAAAAGTAATTTCTGCTTTTATTTTTTGTGTACTCTGAATCGGAGTTATGCGCGGTTGAATTTTGAGGCTTTTTCACGTAGTTTTTGGTAATGGTGGCAATGTTTTGTGAATAGGTGCCACAAATTTCATCCGACTTACGTATATTTTTGCAAGTAAAAAGGAAAATAATTGAATAATTGAAATAAGTAAGTTTAAAATTAATAACTTTTCTCTTTTCCGCTAGGCGGCGCGTAAAACCTTGGTTTACTTCAAAGCTCATATCTCAAAAAGTAGGCTTTTTTTTTTTTGTTTTTCACAAATTTTAAAGTAAACATATGCAGCTATGAAATTGAGAAATAAAAAGTCAGCAATTCAATATGGATTTTTTCTTACGATTTTTTAAAGTTTGGTATATGAAAAATTCACATGTGTTTTTTTATTAAGTTAATAATCCTGTACTAAATGTGGATCTAATAAATTAAACATTTCATATTTTAACACCTGCAAGAAATTTGAACCATTTTTTGTGTATTTCTGATTGAGAAACAGGTTTTTATTCAGAATAAGAATTGGAGATCCCAATGATCGAAGATTTTGTTATAATTTCAACATCACCAACACTAACATTAGAAAAAAACATTAAAAAAATATTTTTCCTATAAACATTATAATTTAATCAATATTATAAATAAATACATTAAAAAATTAATTTATATAATTTTTTTTGCCTTTAAATTGAAATATTTATGATCATCAGAAAAAGAAAACATTTTGGCAATTATTTTATCGGGTGTAGTGTTATCCGGTAAAAAACAGTGGAATCCTTGAGTTCTTTGTTTTCTTCCAAGAAGATTTCGTAGATGTCGGTGAGAATCCATAACACCAACCGCTTTGATTTCTTAATTTTTGTCGATCCTTCTGTAATAGTAACAACATCTTTAAGGCCAGGCATTGTTCTACTAATTTCCTCTGATAAGAAGTATGTTTGAATTTGTTTTACTATATTTTGTGACAAACTGTGCACTTGTTTGCTTTGAGGCCAACTGTAAGGACCTACTGTTTCCAACAGATCCATGGCGAAGTCTACCAGTCGTCTTGATGCATTAAATTCATCCTGGATACGTTGATTTGACCAAAATTTACGTGGTAGAGTTGTCAACAAAAACACTTGTTTTGATTTACAGCTGGCATCTTTAAACTTTTTTAAGGTTCATAAGCCATGATGTATATTCACATTCCTCGTTTGGTGATAACACTTTAACTGAATCTACTTGAAATATTCTTTGACTTATTGCCGATGTGACACTTGCAATTTTTTTATAACTTCCTGTTGTAATATGATTTTGTTTGATAGGAGATTCGGCTAACCTTCCAAGAACATTGTTAATATCTTCTAAAATGTCATTAAGTAGTTCAGGAACTGGTGGAGATATAGTATCAACCGAAACTAGTGATGGATCTAAAGATGCTGGAGGTATTTGAATATTTTCGTTGGAACATTTTCAACATCCTGATTTATAGAAATAATTTCACTATAGATAGTTTCCGAACATGAAAGCTGCTGTATAGAAAATATTAGTTGCATATGAATTTTTATTCATTTTAATAAAATAATTAAATTTACCTTATTTTTATAGATATAAGTGCGACATGTTTCACATATAAACTGGTCATCACGCAAAGTAAAATTTAGGGTCGCAGCTTTTTGAATAACAGCTGGTGTGACCAGTTTCACATTTTTTGATGTCCGCTGATGATTTTTGAGACCGTACAAGTTACAGCACAATTTGAAAGGCATTTCTATTATTATCTTTTCTAAACGTTATGTCTTCTAAATATTTTGGAATATAATTGATTATAAGGCAATCCAATCAATATATATACCCTTGAAATAGTTTTGACATAGGTAGAATCAGGTAAAATTAGGTAGGTACAATTTAATATAATTTGATTGGTTGCAAGTATAATTTGGTCAAAAGCCGTTTGTGGTCGTCATTAGAAATTTTAAATGTTATAATTATGAGCCTCTAATGAGATTTTAATTAGTAAAAAGGGGCTGAACAGACATTTTTTAAAATGAATAAACATTTTACACACCCTTTTAATAATTTAAATTCCTTTATTTTACCACTTAACTTAAATTAATTTTTAATAAGTTTTTAACCATTTAACCGCACAGAAAATGGTTCAAATTTATTGCAGGTGTTAAAATATGAAATGTTTAATTTATTAGATCCACATTTAGTACAGGATTATTAACTTAATAAAAAAACACATGTGAATTTTTCATACACCAAACTTTAAAAAATCGTAAGAAAAAATCCATATTGAATTGCTGACTTTTTATTTCTCAATTTCATAGCTGCATATGTTTACTTTAAAATTTGTGAAAAACAAAAAAAAAAAGCCTACTTTTTGAGATATGAGCTTTGAAGTAAACCAAGGTTTTACGCGCCGCCTAGCGGAAAAGAGAAAAGTTATTAATTTTAAACTTACTTATTTCAATTATTCAATTATTTTCCTTTTTACTTGCAAAAATATACGTAAGTCGGATGAAATTTGTGGCACCTATTCACAAAACATTGCCACCATTACCAAAAACTACGTGAAAAAGCCTCAAAATTCAACCGCGCATAACTCCGATTCAGAGTACTCAAAAAATAAAAGCAGAAATTACTTTTTTCCTTTTGTCAATGCCAACAATATATCAAAATTTCAGATTTTTTAAAAATCAAAAATTTAAAAATCAACAAAAAAATGTACGTTTTCAAGCCCATATGTCTTGTATGTATTACGGATATGTTATATCCGTAATACTTGTTTTGTCAATATATGGTTAACGTTGTAAGATGTTTATGGTTATGTAACATATGGGTAACGATAGTGATATTACTCGTGAAATCAGATAATTTGAAAAATTTGCTTCCATAGTGTGGCTGGAAGTCTGATACTTCGGGGTCAGTATCGCTTATAAGACAAAAACATTTTTTTAATGGTGGTTGCACTACCAGGCGATGCAGTGGGTGACTATTTGATGGCTTAGACGCCAAAATAATTTAATAGAAAGAATGTACCGCTGAGATTAAATGTAAGTTGTGGCTTTTAAGCCTAAACGAATAGGAAAGTAATGAGGTCGCTAGAAGAAAAGTGTTGTGTCGTACGAAAAGTCTTGGTTTTCGTTTGACAATGAAAAAAATATTTGAAAAAGAAACTAGTGCCCGGATTTTTAAAAATATTGTTTGCTTGAGCTTTCATACTTGTAAATACTGATGTGTTCGTTCGCCACCCATACACTAGTGCACCATGCACATGCTTGTTGGAATTACATCTAACATTACAATA
Source organism: Diogma glabrata (assembly GCA_963693315.1). Classification (NCBI taxonomy): domain Eukaryota; kingdom Metazoa; phylum Arthropoda; class Insecta; order Diptera; family Cylindrotomidae; genus Diogma; species Diogma glabrata. Next base: position 209,053,189 of record OY856187.1, read on the forward strand.
TACAACTTTTTTAACAATTCAATGCAAATAGCATTTAAGCAATTAAAATACCTCTTAAGAAAACAGCCTAGATTTAGAACTTTTCATCTGAATCATCTTTGCTAATTTCATTGAAAAAATTTTGTTTGTTATAATAAGGAAGTTTATCTGGTTGACATAAATTGGCCTTACTGATTATTTGCACATCATGTTGCATATTCTAAAATTGACAAACAGAAAAATAATTATTTTCTTATTTATATTTTTTATTATTGACTCAAACTATTTACGTTTTGACCTCTTCACAGTTTGTTTATGCAAAATCCATAAAATTTTCGGTGAAAAACGATGAATTATTTATGGATTATTTAACCTCAATGAATTTAATTTGTTTAAGCAAAACAATAGATAAAATGTGTTGTAACGAAACAGTTAAAGTTGTGGATATTTTGTAATATTTTTTGAGGTTTTAGTTGTTTTGCTTTTTTTATTAGTTCACTAGTATGTGAGTGGCAGTAAAGATACTCGTTTTAAGCTATGGAGCCATTTTTCTTTCCGGTGTTTGCCGCAATGGCGCTGCAAATGGGGGATAAGAGAAAAAATCACAAAAAATCACAAAAAAACACAAATTGACTAATTTTAAAAGTTATCTATGAAATTTCTCATTTTACCACAATTGAATTATTTAATTGGCTTATGAAGTATTATTGACTATATATTAAGCGTAATATATAAAATATTATCCTTAAGTCGCTCAAAAAAGAAACATAAAAAATATGGAGGGGCTGAAATCTCAAGCTCTGAGATATCAAGACTTCGGTCTGGGTTAAGGATTTTGATATAGTTTTCGGCAAAAAACTTTTATGACGACATGGTTTTTAGTTTTGGGCAGCGATGTATATCAAACATAACTTTTTGTTAAAGTACATGTATTTTTTATCTCTGTTTAGGTATTACAAAACTAACACGAAACATCAATACGTTGTTGGAAAATCATAACAGATTATATATTAACATAATTTAGTGAAAAGATTATACAATCAGCAAACTACTCAAAAACCTCTCCATTTAGCGTTTCGAGAAAATATTTCAAAATCACAAATTCATATTTCTTTCAAAATTCCAAAAATATTGTAAAATAAAAAATTCAAACTTTTTTCAAACAAAATTCTAAAAATATTTCAAAAATTATTACAAAATCAAAAATTCAAACTTTTTTCAAAAATTCTAAAAATATTGCAAAAATTATAACAAATTCAAAAATTGGAACTTTTTCCAAAATTATAAAAATTATAATAAAATCAAAAATTTAAAATTTCTCAAAATTCCAAAAATATTCCAAAAATTCTTACAAAATCAAATATTGAAACTTTTTCCAAAATTCTAAATATATTGCAAAAATTATTACACAATCAAAATTACAAACTTTTTTCAAAATTCCAAAAATATTTCAAAAACTATAACAAATTAAAAAATTTCCATGTCCAAATTCATTTTCAATTACATTTACGTCATAAAAACAGCTTTATTTTTTCCAAAAAATTGGCTAAAAAAATAAATGAAATCATTTTTTGACACGCTTGACATTATTTTTTTGACAAACTTATAATGCCATAATTCTCTATAATAATAATAAATTTTCCAAAACATTGGGTAAAAAATAAATAAAAATCTTTCTTTTGACACACTTGACAAAATTTTTTTGACAAACTTATAATGCAATAATCTAGATTTTGGTCTCACACCGACCACCAAGATTTCTCCAAATTCAATGTTCCTACTCGTAATCAGTTAAAATGAACGTTTTTTAAGCAAAAAATATGCAAATTTTCTTGTTTTTACACACTTGACGATTTTTTTGACACACTTCCGGTACAGTTATCGAACACATCGTCCTTTCGGCTCTTTCCATTGAGTAAACCTATTTTTAGAAAAAAAAATTTTAGGAATCCGTCAAGCGGTTTTCTAGATTTCGTCGGTTGTGACGGACGGACGGCCGGACGCATGGACGGCCGACAGACAGACATAGATTTTTTTTTTGCTTTTTTAGAACCAGTAGGTCCTAAAACGTCGAGAAATGCCTTAGGTATTTCAGACCGAAGTAATTGCCAAAATTTCCCGTACAAAGTTGTATCAAAAATTTAACCTATTTTCGTATTTGTTTTACGGACAGAAGAAAATAAAAATTATGCTTAATATATAGTCTGCGTCAATGATAGTTCATAATCAATTTTAAATTATTTAATTGTAGGAAAATAGAAAATTTTTTTTCATAGAAAATTTTTTGCCATAGTTTTATTTTAATTTAAACCAATGAAATTCTCTAAAATGTAATGACATCATTCCATTTCACCAATATATAACATTTAAATTATACTAATAACAAATATTTATACGTCTGGCCTACTGGGATATTAAAATTGTCAGTCTAATTTTGAAATAATTAACTGATATCACAGTAGGCCAACTTATAATTCATAAAAAATATATAAAGAAATGAAAAATGGCAAAAAATTTTCTAAACGAATTCCCCTCGTTCGTTGATAAATTCTCATAATTTTTTGAAAAATTCCTCAAGCAAGTGGTATTGATAAAAGCTCTCAGCCTACGGCCTCGTGCTTTTATCAATATATGTACTTGCTTGCGAAATTTTTGGCAAAAAATTATTTGGAATTATCACCGCCCTTGGGAAATTACAACTGATAATTTTTAAAATTATTCAAGATGTGTTTTGTGTGAAATCCCATATAAAATTTTTTGAATTTATTCTCTTATCCCCCTTTTGCAGCGCCATTGCGGTAAACACCGGAACAGAAAAATCGCTCTATAGCCTTTATATTGGCTGGTCATTTATTGGTAACGCTTTCAATTTTTCCACTATTTAAAAAAAAACATATTTTCATATTCTTCAGAATTGCGTGCGTTTATCAATCGACCTTTTTCTTGTGAATTTTAATTATTTTCGTAGCTTTGGAAAAAATATTTTAGGTTTTACTAAATGTTGTCTCAAAAAAACTAAAACGACGAGTGAATCAAGTTTTTTATATACATATTTACATTCTCTTTTGTTTATAGAACTGCAATAATAGAGTGTTAGTAGTAGAGTGTATCCTTTTGATGTTCAAAGTATTTCACTGTCTCACTGTATCAGCTCTTGTAATGCCGCCATATCGAGTTTGCGCTAACTTGCCCGGTTTGAAAGGTGTTATAGATCTCCTGGTATTCGAGTGCTTATTAGATTCAAAGTTCGACTTATTTGTCTTTTCTATAATTCTCTGTTTTATCCCAGTTATCAAATTAATTATTTAGTTCTGTTTTTTTTTCAAGTTTCCGACACCACTTCTCCACATCTTATCCGTACAATTCATTTATTAAATTATTGGACTATAATATATTTGTATCAATCAGCTAATTAAAAAATAAAAGCTATTTCCATAACTTAATTTGGATATAACCATTTTTAGGTGTAAACTTATATGAATGAAAGTTTTATATCAAAGAATATTTATAGAAATTTTATTGGATGGATTATATACATGAAATTGTAACGCGAAATTTATTAATTAGATACCAAAAACGATTTTTTGTGTTTTTTTTGTGTTATTTTTGCGAAACATTCTATCAGACAGACAATATATAAAGTGAAAATTTATGTTTCTACGAGTGTTGATAATTAAATACCACACCTGTAACTGTTATAATATAAAGTTAATCTTATGTTTTTATATTAAAATGAAGTATGTACTATGTACAGCAATATTATTCAAATAAACCACATTATAACATCCGGTTTCAGATTAATAAATTTTTTTTGTTTTTTTCTGGTGAGGAGAGGAAGTAGTTTATGGGTTATGTGTGGAATGTATGCAAATTTGACATTCGTTTATTTCTTTATTCAACAGATAAAATTTATTAATTAAACTTTACGATCTTAAATATGGTTAAATTAAAAATAGATTTTATTTTCGTTGTGTTTCTGCACAATTAATATTATTTGCACAATCTTTTTTGGTTCGTCACATAAATAGAAATAGGATTGTTTGCAGGGTGAAGTGTTTTTTCCTTTTATTTTATTTTAAGGTCATAAATCAAGGAATAATTAAAATTTTACTGTTGATATCTTAATAGAATTAGCCTTTTCAGTTTATTTTTAAAATTTGATTTTCAATTGCTGAGCTCCAGCTACCCTCAAACATTTGGATTTACTCTAAGCTGTATGGTGTGTTAAAAATATGACAAATGCCGAAGTCTTCTTTCACGTGCACCTTAGTAATGTTAAACGAATTATGTGTTGTGTTGAAGTGACTGCGGAAGACAATTTAAACTAATTAAGGTCAAGCATATGTTTCGTTATAAGGTTTGGTTTAATGTGAGCGTTTGCTTTGGATCAAGCATTACATTTAAATGTTTGATTAAAAATCTCAACATTTTGTTTTCCATTTCGTCACTAGTGTCGGAGTATCTGTCAAAATAATGAACAGCACCCAGACTATGATATAGCAGCATGTGCGTAGCAAGCCTTCGAAGATCACCATGTACCCAACAACAATTAGAAACCATGCAGACGAAAAACCAGAAAATATGGACTTTCATATCAGTTTTTAGAAGTCGAAGAAGTTACTAACAACTTAGCTTGTCACGATGTAAAACTCGAGTAAGTGGAATTATTGATCAGATTGATAAAAGCGCACAACTTAAAACGCATATTTGAGATTAGAATTTTCGCTCGATTTTTTCTAAAAAAACATCCTAAGTCTGTTTGATAATGTTTTAAATGTGGTGCACTTTAGTGTTATGTAAGACCTAACCTATTGAACAAAACTGCTACACAATAAATGATAGCTTTTAACAAAAAGTTGCCCAAAAGTTATTTCAAACCTACGTCAATTTTTATCTACTGAAGATCTCTTACCAGCATTTTGTTATTTTATTATGTTCGCGTAAGTCAAAGAAGAAAAATTTTGTTTTAGCCACTGTTTTTGCACACTTCAACTTTTTCAATACAAATGCTATACAACTGCTGTCACCAACGCTGTTGTGTTTTTGTCCCAGAGTTGAAATTTACCCGATTTTTCTTATCACATCTAAAATCAAATTCTTGGGTTGGAAGTTAAAATCTGAGATCTCTGAGATATCAAAAATTCGGTTTGTGTTAAAGGTTTTTATATAAATTTCGGCAGAAGACTTTTATGGCATTGTTTTTAGTTTTGGGCAGAGATAAACATAAAACTCTTTTTGAAAGTTTTAGTACTTTATATTTGCTTAGAAATTTATTACAAAACTAACAAGAAACATTAACTTGTTGTCGCAAAATTTTGTTTAGGTTAAACGTTTATTTTTACAATTAGTCCAGAAAATTCTTAGAAAACTTCTCCATTTACCATAAATACGGCTTTTAAATAATTACAACTTTTGTAAAAAGTGACATTTAAAATGACCCGACCAGATATTTTACTATTCCCATCAGTTCAGAAGTTTGTTTCCTCTCCATTTGCTCTAATTATTTCTTGTCAATAATTACAACTTTTAAGAAAATACTACCTTTAATAGGAACCAACATAATGTTTTCCAACCCACCTGTTTCTATTAGTACCTAAAACTTAAGCGTAAGTGCTTCGTTTGAATATTTGTTTATTTGTTTTTGCTGGGCAATCCCATACATACATCAAGGAATTTCTCATCCGCATCACAGATTCCTTGCAATCTTATTGATATAAACCCGTGTCGATTTACGTAAGCTAACCTGACTTTATTTGCAGGTTCCTTTATGGATATATATAACATCTATCAATGCAGCCTATGACCTACGGAAAACCAGCGATCTGAATTTGTATAAATATTAAAAATTTAAAATAAGGTCATTCCGAATAAGTTAAATATTCTATTGCATTACCTCTAGCTTTAACTGCTTTTTCAGTATCTTTTGTTGGAAATTTTATATGCTTTGTCGAAATGTCGAAGAAGAACTCCATAAAATTTGTAAGATGTTTAAGAGCGGCAGACTTTGTTACATTAAATAAATTTGCAACTTCCCCGTTACTTTGCTTTTTACCAGCAAACCCTAAAATGAAATTCAAGGTAATTATGTTTGATATGTTTTGAGTTAAAGTAAACTATTAACGTAAGAAAGCCAAATTATCTTCGGTGCTTGGTGCTTGGTGGTGACCAAACCATCTTTGTTCAACATGAGTCGAGTTTTCATAATAATATGTTAAGTGGTCTGCCACTGCCCTCGGTAAAATAAATAAATAAACAAAATAAAATAAAACAACGTAAAAACCTAACAATCACAAGAAACTATCCACGAATGATAAATTTAAAAAATGGTGTCAAACTTGTTATTATTTTTATATTTGATATTTATTTGTGCATTTGTGTTGGTATTGATTTACATAAAAAATTCAATTTTTTTGGCTGATTGATTGATTTACATAATTTTTTATTGATGCACATAGTTTTTTATTGACTGAAGAACTCCACATTAATGATTTTTTTACACACTGTCCGTACAGTCATCGAACTTATAGTCCATTCCATCCTTACCATTAACGAAACCTATTTTTAGAAACAAAATTTTTTCATATCGCTTTAGTAGTTTTCGTCGTTTGTGTCGGCCGGATTTTTTGTTGCATTTTTAGAATCGTTATGTCCGTAAGTATCGAAAGTGTGGCAAATGTCCAAAAAGTGGGGGTTATAATCAGTGGCGTAGCTAGCATGGGTGGCACCCGGAGCGGATATTGTGGTGTCACCCCAAGAATGAAAACTGTCAAAATTAATAAAAACCCAATAAACGTGGGGGGGGGGGGGGGGGGTCAATATAAAGCAACAAAAATTTTCATAGAACGAAAAAATTATATTGTAATATGTAAAACATTTCCATAATATGGAGTCAACTTAAGTAAATTAAATAAGTGATTTCAACTTCGAAATTATTATCACCTCAACGGCGTAATCGATAGCGTGTCGGCCTAAGGATTCGAACCAGACACTGAGGAGGAAGGTTCGAATTCATCCGAAACACGAAAAATGCGAAGTGCAGTTTTTTTCTGAGAAACTTCTAACTATACCTTTGAATTGAAAACATTTTAATTACTTCTTTACTTACTTGAGTTAAATTGATCTCAAAAAATCCCCAATATTGTAATATATTTTTTTTAAATAGAAGAAAAGTGCAACGTACAAATATAATAAATAAAAAAATTTATGTATAGTATTATTTCATTCTTCGGAATATTTCTTTTTTGCGTAAATTTTTTTAGGAGGTTACTATTGTTGTTGAAAAGGTCATGAAATATCCCACAAGAATTTGTTAAATTATTTTTCACACATTAATTGGCTTTTAACGTCTCAAGTAGAGTTTCTGCTCGAAAAATTCGATCGAAGAAGATTTGTTATCTTGTACTGGAGTACGCTGGGCTTGTCACTCCCGTAGATCAAAAATAAAAAAATTTACCAATCAATAAAATTAAAAACTTTACGTATGAACGTAAAACTCAAGTTAAAACAACTAAACTTTGACGGATTGTTTTATTTTTTAAATTTTATATAAATAATTAAAATGTATGAATAAGTTTATATTATATAATCTTAATTACAATTTCAATAGAAGACAAAGTGGAACTCAATTTATGTTTAGTGTTTACTACAATATTGATATTGATTTAAACTAAAGAAAATGTTTTATTTAGCATAAATAATTGCCTAAATTTAATTTTGAGTAACGAAATTCTTTTTTCCTTTAAATAACAAAATTCTGTTTTTTTTTTAAATCGGGACATTTTTAAAATGAAGCGGGACGCGGGACGCGGGACAAATTGTTAAAAATCGGGACTGTCCCGCCAAAAGCGGGACGTCTAGTCACCTTATTTAAATCTCTTCTGTCTCTAAAAACTCCTCTCACTCGAAGCCACTGATACGCAAATAGTCAGAAATAACTTTAATGCGACCATAAGATTTGGAAGAGATTTTGTAAAATCCCATTCCACGATCAATTTCAAAATGTCTATAGGCACACCCAGTTAGAAGCTGTTACATTGCCGCTTTTAAATGCCTTCTCAACCTTAGTATCTCTATGACGAGTTCTGTTTCTGATACCTCATCATAAAAACCGGTAAATTTTGATTCAGATAACTCTAACTCTTCACTGTTCGCCAAAAGCCCAGTGTTTGTCATCACAACCTCGAACAGTGAAGCTACATCTTGGACTGACTTTAATCTTGTTGAGTTCAACATTGAATTGTCGTAGTACTCCGATTTTTTCACAGCAAGTTTCAATATAAAGACGAAGTGACTGTATTTTTATAACTAATTGATCAATATTCAAGCTTGTGCTTTGCAATACAATCCAAGCACAATTTATTCGCCTTAAAACATCATTCCAAAACAAAAGATAGCAAAGAAATGTAAAATCATACACAATCACCACGCATAAGGTTCTGCGCAGCGCCTCTAGTGTCTACATTTTTTTGTTGATCACTTAATTTCTCAATTGCAGCCACAATCCCATTAAAATTTTCATCCAATACTTTAACTGAAGCATAATGAGCATACCAACGCGTTGTTGAGAGTCTTTTAAAAGTTGCTTTGCTGTGTTTAACAAGCACTTCCCAGCAGCTAGTCGAAGCAGAAAAAATGTAAAAATTTCACTGTTCCGAAGAATGTTACACAAGCTTCATTTTGTGCAAATGAGTGTTGGTCACATAAATTAATTGAATGATCTATACACCAACAAATATTGCTATGTTGTTTTTTGCTTTAATAATAGCTTGCACTCCTTCATGTATACCACTCATAACAGCTGCATTATCATAACCTAGGGAACGACAATTCATAATATCTAAACCGTCATTTTCAAGATTTTTAAGAATTTCATCGCTTAAAGCAGCGGCTTTTTTTCCATGTAAAGGAAAAAGTCCAAGGAATACTTCTTTGATTTCCACTTTTCTATCATCAATTTTCACATAACGAATCACTTCTGACATTGACATATGTTGACATATGACATATGACATATGACATATGACATATGACATATGACATATGACATATGACATATGACATATGACATATGACATATGACATATGACATATGACATATGTTTGACATATGACATATGTTTATGTTTTGACATTGACATATGTTTATGAAAGTTTTTTGGTTTTTTATACTTCGCTAGAGTAGTGACCTATTTTAGGTTTATATAGCGAAAAATTTTTTTGGTAGTGTATCTAGTCGGCTAGCCCTGATGAGAATGATATACTTTTTTAAAGTGTAATAAAAAGTTCTTATCGGTTCGAAACTAGATCGATCGACAATTTTGTGGATAGCAAAAAAAATTTCATAAATTGCACACCATATTTTGTTAGATTCAGTCTTATTATTTATGATGGGATTATTTCCATCGGAGTGATGTAATATCACAAATAATTCATTGAATTAATTGTAGATAATGTGTCGATAGACACAAGTGAAGATGGTCATCTTCTTCTCACCGATACAAGTTTGTTATCCAATTCTAACTTGGTTAGAGTATAACAACAATAGTGATCAACTAGAGAAACAAATTGACTAAACCTGAATCTAATAAACATATGTTTATGAAAGTTTTTTGGTTTCTTATACTTCGCTAGAGTAGTGACCTATTTTAGGTTTATTTAGCGAAAAATTTTTTTGGTAGTGTATCTAGTCGGCTAGCCCTGATGAGAATGATATACTTTTTTAAAGTGTAATAAAAAGTTCTTATCGGTTCGAAACTAGATCGATCGACAATTTTGTGGATAGCAAAAAAAATTTCATAAATTGCACACCATATTTTGTTAGATTCAGTCTTATTATTCATGATGGGATTATTTCCATCGGAGTGATGTAATATCACAAATAATTCATTGAATTAATTGTAGATAATGTGTCGATAGACACAAGTGAAGATGGTCATCTTCTTCTCACCGATACAAGTTTGTTATCCAATTCTAACTTGGTTAGAGTATAACAACAATAGTGATCAACTAGAGAAACAAATTGACTAAACCTGAATCTAATAAACATATGTTTATGAAAGTTTTTTGGTTTCTTATACTTCGCTAGAGTAGTGACCTATTTTAGGTTTATATAGCGAAAAATTTTTTTAGTAGTGTATCTAGTCGGCTAGCCCTGATGAGAATGATATACTTTTTTAAAGTGTAATAAAAAGTTCTTATCGGTTCGAAACTAGATCGATCGATAATTTTGTGGATAGCAAAATAAATTGCACACCATATTTTGTTAGATTCAGTCTTATTATTTATGATGGGATTATTTCCATCGGAGTGATGTAATATCACAAATAATTCATTGAATTAATTACCTTTTTCATATTTTTACTTTTATAAGATTTAACCCAAAACTTACTAAAATTACAGAAAAGCTTCATTTTTTGTTGTCGAGAAAAAGACATTGGAATATATTATAGGGGTTTTAGTTTTTTTGTACCTTCTGCTTTTTTATATAAAAATTATACTGACAATTCAACTCACTATATAAAGTTTCAATAAGGTCCAATAAAAACGCTTCATTTACGATTTTTTAGCAAATCAAAACGATTTGTTTCGATTATTTTTTTCTGGTAGGAAGGAACAGCGAATATTTTCGAATATTTTCCGCCTACTTAATATATTAATTTAAAACAAAAATTCACATACAAAATTATGTGAAAATGCAATTTGCAAATAGTAAAAATGTCCGTTTTCATTCATAAATGATTGCATGTTTATGTTTATTTGTCAAAAATAAATTACAAATTTATAACATTTATGCGCCTACTAAGATGAAATAAATTTTTACTATGTATGATTATGTTGTATGAAATAATGTTACTATTTCTGTTCGTTAAATTGTCTGCTAAATACAACTCGTCACCAAATTATTAGTCGATTATTTTTCAACATTACCACTCATGCCATTTGAGGTTAAAAAATTCCCTCGTGCGCTACACGCACTCGGGACCTCAAATGACATTCGTAATAATGATTATGAAAAATAATCGACTATTATTTGACGACTCGTGATATTATATATGACAATTCAACTCACTAAATGAAGTTTCGATGAGGTCCAATAAAAACGCTTCATTTACGATTTTTTAACAAATCAAAACGAATTGTTTTGATTATTTTTCTCTGGTGGAAAGGAACAGCGAATATTTTCGAATATTTTCGGCCTACTTAATATATTAATTTAAAACAAAAATTCACATACAAAATTATGTGAAAATGCAATTTGCAAATAGTAAAAATGTCCGTTTTCATTCATAAATGATTGCATGTTTATGTTTATTTTTTAAAAATAAATTACAAATTTATAACATTTATGCGCCTACTAAGATGGAATAATATTTTATTATGTATGATTATGTTGTATGAAATAATGTTACTATTTCTGTTCGTTAAATTTTCTGCTAAATACAACTCATCACCAAATTATTAGTCGATTATTTTTCAACATTACCACTCATGCCATCTGAGGTTAAAAATTTCCCTCGTGCGCTACGCGCACTCGGAACCTCAAATGACATTCGTAATAATGATTATGAAAAATAATCGACTATTATTTGACGACTCGTGATATTATATATGATTATTTTTTGCTTATTTTAATTAAAATTTATCAGTTTTAATTTTATATTTAAATGCAATTTCAATTTTTATCGGAAACCGAAAACAACGCTTGTCCTTAATTTTAGTAAATAATAAATTTTTAAAATATAAAAAACGAAAGAATTTTTTGGTACTTTTTATGTACTTTATGAGTACTTTTTTAGGTACTTTTTGATTAATAATTGAAAAATTAATATTAAAAAGATCTTCTATAAATATAAAAAGTGTCAGTGTAATATAGAGCCACACTAAGTTCCTTTCAAAAAAGTAAAAGTAATAAAATCGGTTAATCCGTTCGGAGCATAATTTAACTTTAAACTTTGCTTGTCACTAAGTTTCTTAACAAATTTCGCCAGCTTGTGTCGAAACTAGTAAAAATGTAAAACACACGTCTTAAAGTTAGTTTTTTTTATTATACTAACGTTTACCGGAGTTTCAAGAAAATTTGAAAAGGTCGGGTACAAATTTCTTATTTTATCGGCGTCTTGATTTGATTTTCCATCAGCTACTATACTAAGCATAAACAATATATTCTATTCTTCAACTTTTCTTTTCAGTGTAAATATCGAATATTTGTGTTACGGTGGGTCTAGTTTTAGAATCATTGCACAATATGTCATATCTCATGAATGTATGTTTCAGTTTAACAATTACATTCCATTTAAATTAAAATTTTGTTAGTGAAATGTAAAAATTATTTTAAATCAAAATATTACAGACTATTAGCATGAGTTCATGATGAGTCTGAGCATACAATATTAGTTTTTCTATTATAGTTTTTTATAATTAACTACTGTATTGAAAATTTACATTAATTTCTATACGATGCATTGAATAGAAAATTGATTGATTTGCATAAGAAAATGCCGAAACAATTAAAAATAATTATTGCAAATCGTAAATTATAAAATGATTGTTCAATTAACAATTGTTTAAGAAAATAAAAAAGAATTTCCTATACGAATTGTTTGTGTGAAGAGAATTTTGTAAAACGATTGAATGAGTTATACCTATTGTACTCCAGTCAATGATTTGTTACAAATACGATTTTATGCAAATTAATATGATAATTGAATTTCTATACTTTTAGTTTTAAATTACTTTTTTTTTATTTTTTCAGGTAAGCACAAAACTTAATAGTAAAAAAAAATATCCGGTAAGTTAAATTAGAGAAATGATATGAGTTCATACCTGAAGCAATGGTTTAGTTTTTAATCTCAAATCAATATCTAATATCTAAATTTCAGATAAAAAGTAGTATATTGTTTTTGGGACAAGACTTAATCTATCTATCATAAATCACAAATCAGAGAAATTCAATCTCAATACAGTATCATTAATTTTTCTTGATTTTAAAATTCCTTACAAACAAAATTATCTTCTCATCTTAAGAATACAAACGTTTAAGATATATTTTTTCAAAACATAAAAAGTAAAGTGAAAAACTATTAATATTTTATGAAATATGTTAATAAAATTTAACAATAAATTATTTGTTTGAAAGAAAATCTAAGTTTTTTTTGTATATCAAGAATATTTTTCTGTAAACTTTCACAAAAGTTTTTATTTAGTTTTGGAAGCTTGAAATAAATTTCTTTAATCTTATTTGTAATTAATGGACAAATTTAAGGTAATTTAAGTACTTAAAGGAATTTTAGAATTAAATTGTTTAAGAAAAAAAATGAGTAACTGATTTGGATTGTAATGTATTAAAAATGAAATTAAGTTCAAAAAGTAAGCTTTCTCTGATAGGTCGAGTGTTTTGGAAGATTATTAGATATAATGGGAAAATTATTATATGGAAACTGAAGTTGTTTTCATTTTGAATGGATGAAGAGCCTCAATTTAATTTAATCGGGTTGAAATCGAAACCTATACACTTTAGACCTTAGACACCTATTTGATGTATATATTTTCTCGTAAATACTGTTTAAGTACATACATTCAAAACAGCACTAACATAAATAGTTTTGCATCGTTTATTTAAGACAATACTGCAGTTTTAAATTAACCATTAGACAACATTTTAATTAGTCAATCGGGACATAAATCAACACAAATCTGATATAGGTAGAACAAAAATCAGGTGTGTGTTTAGCTTACGATAGTTTTTTATGTGGAACATGACTGGATTTTGCAAATTATCATGATTTTAACCCGAAGTTTTGGATCTTAATTTTCATGCATTTAGCATTTTCTATTAAATTCATTGGTCGGAGCTTTATTTGGTATATAAATATCCAATTTAATGTGATCCATTCCATGTGTAACATGAATCGAATAGACCTAAGCTTTGTGAAGTAGATATGCAAATATTTGTGTACTTTTGCATATTTTTTCCAACCAAAACAAAATTTTGAATGGATCTAAAATCATCGAGAATTTTATTTAATTTTGCGAATATCATTCATTTGAATACATTTGCTCCATCTCAAAAAGAAATCCAATATGCAGCCCCTTTAGACATTTTTAAATATGTAACAACAGTAGCATGAGCAAGATTTTATCAGCTTTTGGAGCACATTTGACAAAGGGTTGGGGAGTGCATGCAACAGGTGTTTTTTTCCAACATGTTTTTTATGTTTGTTGGGAGCATAAAACATTCGTTCGTTAATGAATTTTTATGACACTTTGGAAAAAAAATGCAAGTATGTATGGCAAGAAGCTGATTAGTTTTTGAGCGATATTGTACAAAGTGGTGGGGGTCCCCCGAGCACCTGTTTTTTTTTTAAAGCTCAATAACATGATAATCGAAATAGGATGAAACTTGGTTCATAAACATTTAGAACGGTTTACAACAGTTCTGCATCCCAACTTCCGGTTTTTCACTTCCGGCAAAAATTTTATTTTGTAATTTTTTGAAGTTTTTTCAGTGTCTTTATGCACACTACAGCCTACAATAATGAAGCGATTATGATGAAACTTATGAAAAAGGTTTCAATTAGTGTGAGAACAAAGTGGCGGGGGGTCTACCTTACAACTGTTGACTTTTCACACTTTGTTTTTAAAGTTTGCTTGGAGCATACAGACTTCATTCATTAATCAAATTTAATGACACGTTGAAAAAATATGGAGACAAAGAACAAAGAACTCAAACTTAAATGATAAAGAACTGATTAGTTTTTGGACAATATAGGAATAAATAAGTGTTGGGGGGCCACCCAAACACCTGTTTATTGTGTCACATTTTTTCAATGTTTGTTGTTAGCAAACAACAAATGTTGTATTTGTTCGTGAATGAATTTTGATGACACTTTGTAAAGAAGTGAACAAAGCACCTGTTTTTTGAAAGCTCAATAGCATTTGTACCTGATATTCGAGTTGGAAGAAACTTGTTGCATAAACATTTAGTACGGTTCACAACAGTTCTGCATCCCAACTTACGGCTTGTCACTTTCGGTTAAAATTTAATTTTTACTTTTTCTTGGACAACAGCATTTATGTTTGTTGGGATACTACTGCTTTCTTTAATATTTTTATAACTAGAACTATGCGAAATCTATAACATTGGTTAGCTTTTAATTAAAGTATTTGATGGATACTAGCTCTCACTATATATCAAGAACACTATGTTTCCAGAGCTGTAGTGAAGTCAGTCTATGCATCAGCTTCGCAATATTTTTTTATACCATAAAAACATTTCAGCCAAATCAAAAATGTGTTGGTCAGATTTTGTTCAAATCGTTCGATTTGTAAAAGAATGCCCCAAAATAAACATCTTGTTGGATGAATTGGAAACCAAAATATTTGTAAAATGTATTGTTACCCATCCGACGTGGAAATTTTTTTCTAAGTTATAGAGTCTGGTGAAGTGAACTTGGCCAATATGGTTCTAGTTTTGCATATTTTCTTGATCTTTAAGATCAAATTTATGTTCAACATTTGTAAAATTTTGTGATAAACACGGAATAAATTCAATGAAATTCGCTTGATTTAGAACACGAAATCAATAAAATATATTATCTAGAGTAGACAAAATTTGTTATATTACATATTAACCCTACTTTAAAACCCAAACTAGATGGTTTTCAAACCATAAGATAATTTCAAAGCATAATACAATAAGTTGAAAGTGAAACATGATTTAACAGGCCGTTTTTTACCTAAAAAATATATCTTGAATGAACCTAATATGTGATTTACCTGATCCGTTTCAAGAGCAACTTTAAACGGATCTGTAACTCATAATACCTGTGTTAAATTTTCGAGTATATACGACATGTTGTTTACCTCAGTTTTGCTGCGAGACAGTCAGAAAATCCAGCTCTCATTCAGCTCATATATATTGGTACCAGGAGTTGCTGTATACTTAGTTCAGCAGTGTAAAGTGCACGCTATGTAGTTGCTCCAAATAAACAACTTTTCAAATTTAATTTTATCAAACGATTCCTAAAATATTCTTTTTGATGAAAAAAAAACAAGAAGGATTTTTTTAAACCAAAAGAGCACATGCCGCAAAATCATCATCGCATTTGATTTTTTGATAAATTTTTTTAAATATCTCATGAAATATGCAGATTTAAAAAAAATCTTTAAGAATTTTTGGAGGAAATTTAATTCTCTACAAAAAAGGTGCTAGCAATTTTTTTTCCTAAAAAGTATATTTCTGATGATATTATGAAGAAAACTTGTAAATCTTCGTAACTCATATAAAAACATATTATTTAGCCATTATTTGAAGTATTTGATGTATATCAGCTCATTTTATATTCAGGACACTATTCAGATCAGCTGGTATCGTTTGCCTATGCATCAGCGCTGTTAAAATTTTTTTATTGAACTTAAAATTAGAATGACGTTAATTTGTATAATACTAAACTCTCGGAAGGAAAAAAAACAATAAAAGAACAAACAATTATTATCTCAAAGTATTATTCTCCTGCTGAAAAAAGTTCCACTTGTCTTTTAATTATAGAAAATAGTCTTAAAATTGTACATATCATTAATTTAACAGCTACTTGATGAAGTATAATCGTCCTGTGTGTTGTTTTTATTAATAATTCTCCATTTTAGTTTATTTGAGGAGGTCCACACCAAAACGCTACATTTCCGTTATTACATTTTTCCAATGCAGTTCAAGAAAATTTGTTTATATCATTACATTCACATCGATGATCCAGAATGAAAATAAACAACTATTTTAAGATATTATATTTATTTTATATTTTGTATGACATTTAAATCAAAATGGTGATATTTTTCCCTTTTGACTAACACACGAGACTGTCAAAATATTTGAAAAATTATTTTGGAGTCAACAGAAAATGTTTATTCTTTTCTCAAAAATTTGGCAAAAGGATTTTGACGTAATTATTTTCATTCTGGATCGACCCGATTGATTACATTATTTCAAAAGTAAGCTCTATTCCACAAAGGGGAAAACAATTCTATAATTTAGGCATAGATAAATTCTCGATCTAATTCAGTAATTGGAGCCGATCTAAGTACACAATTTATTTTTTAAAGAAAATGGAAATGTAGCGTTTTGGTGTGCACCTCCACATTTATCCTACATAAAAAAATTAAATTTCAAAGTCACAACCGCAAAACTAATTGAATTAAACGAGCTAGCATCAAATACTGAAACGAATTTTTAATTATAATTTTGTTAACAGTTTCTGTAAAAAACAAATAAAATATGTTTTGGTTATATTAGAACTAATTTTGGTTGTAATTGTATATTTTAGCTTTTAAATAAGAATTATTAGTTAGAATCATAATCCCCAGCTGGATCCCGTTTTCCAGATCGAAAAAAGATAAATGCAGCAACTGTAACTTTGCACTGAAAAAAATTCAGTCATTACAACCTCATTTGGGCCCACTTAATTTTCTCTGATACATTAACATCGAATGGTTAATTTATATTCATTAAAGACACGGCAAAAGATGTTGTAGAGACAGATTTTTTCAGTTTTTTCGCTTACTAAAAACTGATATTAATTTTAAGCCAATATTTTCTTCTTTTTTGGACGTTAGCCTTCTGTTTTTCTTAAGAATCCAATGGACATGAATTTGAAAACGTAGTCTGTTGTCCCAAAATTTGTTTATGAAGTTATGCATGCATGTAGGTATATTTGTCCAATTTTGAATATTCATCTTGAAATTAAATTAAAAAAATGGTGTGTAAATACTTATTTCTCAACTGTCTTAACTTCTTAGCCTCTATTTGAATTCTCACATTTTTTGTAAATAACGAGAAATAATTATTTTATTTATTAGTTATCTCAAATAACAAAAAATATTTGATTACGAAGCAATTTTCTACAATAATTGATATAAAATAGTGTTATAGTTTCAAGAAGTTATTTTTTAACAACAATAAACAAATAAATTAAAATAAACAATTGTAAAAATAAAATTCTTTTCTTGTAACTGATTTTTTTTTGTTTTGTCTATTCTATAATTAAAAATTAAATTACAAATTTGACATAGATCTAATTTAATTTAGTTTATATTTTTGTTGTGTTTTTTGTTATAACAATTCCGCTATTATTAATCAAATATAATTAAGCTGAATTTGCAATGTCCAATAAATTGTCCAGTAGGAATTTTTATTATTTAATTTAGTTTTTTTTGTTGTTAATTTATTTAGTTGAAATAAACCTAATTGTACTTTTATGTTTAAAAATGTGATACACAAGAAACTGTTAATTTTATGCTAAACTTTTCTTTTAGTAATAATTTAACGGAGGTATGTTAATTTAATTGTTTATGAATACAGTTAAGTATTACATCAAGTATGTGAAAAGATGGGGTATAATTAGGTTTGATAATTTCAAATGTGGAAAATTGTTCTATAACGTAATGTATTACTCAGTTCGACTGGAAGATAAATCTTTGTGGTAATGAAGTGATGTTCTTGAGAGGTCTGCGCAGTTTAAGTGTTTATACTTGAAGGATTATGTTTATCTTGAATAAGAAGATTAGATGCATATTAACGACGAACAATTATTTTGATACTAAATTTATGCCTTGAAATCATGTATTAAAATTGGTGTTGTGGTCATTCGCCAATAGTTAGGATTTGTAGATATACGTACACAGTTGAAAAGGTTGCTGGCATTTTTAATACAAGCTTTGCTATATGGGTTATGTAATGCAAGTTATTATTAAATTGCAAAGCAAATGTTGCATTAAAACTAATTCTAATGCAAATCTACAAATTTGAGGGCAACTCTAACATCATAATTTATTTTTTATAGAAATGGTCGAAGTTTGAAAACAACTTGGTACGCTAGAAGTTTAAAAACAACTTTCTAATGCCAAAATCATTAAATTTATCGTAAAAGCAAGCTTTGCATTGTTTTATAATGGATACTTCCGTAGGACCTATATGTGTAGCAATTTGCATAACATATTCAGCTTATTTTCGACTGTGTAGATCCACAAAGATTTTCAATCAATACCAACTTAGTTACAGTACGAAGAACGCGTAAGAAATAAATTCAATAAACAAAGTCGGACAAGTGCGAATAAAATTCAATCGTCAAGGGTTCCGTGAATGTAAAAGAATACAATATCAAAAATAATTGACAAAGTTGTGTTGTAAAGTCTTTATATTACCAGACCATAGACACATAAAAAATAAATGTTTCATCGAAAATGTCAATATCATCTAAATTGATCGAAACGACACAAACAATGTTACTTGAGGTTAAATCTTATCCATAACTGCTTATGGCAACTAGAGAAAGATTCAATTACACCAGCTTGTAAATGTTTTAAATTTGAAATTTGTTTTAACAAACGTCGAAATTTAGGGGTGATAACTCAAAAACTGTGCACCGAAAAAATCTAAAAAAAATTGCAATGTTTCTTAAATTATGTGTTCTTTGAAATAAAACCCTACTCATGTGGGTCAAAAGCTTTTTTAGCCCTCTCCACTCTCACTCCCAAAAACATATTTGAGACTTTGCTACAATTTTCGTTAAACATTTACCAAACTTCCTGTCTCTGTGAGATTTTTAAATTTTTCTGTCAATCAGTATCGAAACGTAGGAGGGTTAGGTGAAAGTTTGTTTGAAAATTGGACTTTTGTGACGATTACTCAAAAACCGTGCACCGCAAAATTCTAAAAAAAATACCAATGTTCCTTAAATTATGTGTTCTTTCAAATCACACCCCGCTCATTTGGATCAAAAAAAAATTTTACCCTCTCATCCCCTAAAAATACAGAATTAAAATCATTTGAGACTTCGCTATAATTTTCGTTCAGATTTTATCAAATTTCCTTTCTCCGTGAATTTTTCAAATTGTTCTGTCAATCAAGTTCGAAATTCAAGGGGAGGGACCAACTTTTTGTTACACTCTTTGAATAATAATTCAAAAACTATGCATTGAACAATTCTAAAAAGTGCAATGTTCCTAAAAACAAGTGCTTTTTCAAATGACACCCCACTTGACCGGGTTTTAATGTGTTTTTACCCTTTCTCATTCTCACCCCCATAATAAAGATAATTATAAGTATTTGACACTTTTCTATATTACGTATTACAATTTCGAATCAAAAGCGAAATCTCACCCCTACTATTCTGGCATTTTTCAACGTTTTCGGCCATAACGAATCTAAAAACCGCCGGAGCGATTTAAAAAATTTTGGTCAACTTAATTGGAAGAGCCGAAAGGACGATGTTTTCGATAGCTATACCGGAAGAGTGCCAAAAAATCATGAAGTGCATCAAAGTGTTCATTTAAATTAATAATGAGTAATGAATGAGCAGTAACATTGAATGTGGTGAAATTTTGATGGCCACCATCTGTATGCGAGACCAAAAACATGATTATTGTACTATAAGTTGTCAAAAAATACCGTCAAGTGTATCAAAAGGATGATTTTTGTTTATTTTTTACCTATTTTTTTTTTTGAAAAAATAAAATAAATTATTTGTATCATATGAAATGTAATTGAAAATGAAATTTGATATGGAATATATTTTTTCCAGTTTCAACTCCTTTCAACTCATAGGAACAGTTGGAAAATAACAAGTTGTTGCAGATTAGATGTCGTTTTTTAAGAAAAAGTGTAATTATTAAGGAGATGTTCCTTGAGTAATTTTTTGTGTGATTCCAGATTCCATGACTTGTGAATAACAGAAACAGTTGAAAGTTTGAATTTTTGATTATGTTATAATTTTTGCAATATTTAAATCTTTGGTTTTGGATTAACTTTTGGAATATTTTTAGGATTAGGAAAAAGTTGAAACTTTTGATTTTATTATGATTTTTGATTTTAGGATTTTAGAAAAAAACTTGAATTTTTGATTTTGTTATAATTTTTTAAATATTTTTGGAATTTTGAAAAAAGCTTGAATTAGTGTTGTGAAACACATCAAATTTAATTTCGATTCAGGTTTCGTTATTCTATAAATTAAAATAAAGGTTTTCGTTTCAGTGTTTCGACCAATTAATTTTGTAACGTTTTTCGTTACGTTTTCGTTGCGTTTCGGTTACAGTTACGATTTATTTATGCATCACTCTTGACTAAATAAAAGTAATAATTGGGAAATGAATTATGGATAGTAATTAACTTTTTACATAATATCATTAATTAAATTCAGTTTATTTAAATAAATAAATTCACAAAACTACCATAAGATAGCAAAACTATATGTTACTATCAATGAACGCGTACACTGCGTAAGAAAGAGTAACTAAAAGTTTTCTAATTAAATTTTAAAGATATACTTTTCTTTTTCTATTTTTGTTTTTAAAATTTCAAAGTGTATATGATATAATAAAAATTATTTATTATAAATATGTAACGTAAGAACCTAAACAAAATAGCGATTTTGTTACGTTTTTCGTTACAATTAATATGGATTATATCGTTTCCATCTTGGTTACGGAACGATATTTAAATTCCGATTTTCCGTTTTTGCGTTACGTTACAATAATGTTTCACAACACTGGTTTGAATTTTTGATTTTGTAATATCTCTTGAATATTTTTGGAATTTTAAGGAAAGTTGGAATTTTCGATTTTATTATAATTTTTGGAATCTTGGAAAAAGTTTGAATTTTTGATTTTGTTATCATTTTTTAAATCAATTCAATCAGACCCCTTTTTTGAAAAAAAAAAAAAGTAAATTAATTATTTGTATAACATGAAATGTAATTGAACATGAAATTGGTAGATTATCAATTGTTGGTTGTTTGTTTTTAAAAAGTTGAAATTTCTGAACGCTAAATGGAGAGGTGTTTGAGTATAGTTTGCTGAGTGTTTCATCTTTTCACTAAATTATGTTAATTCATGATATGTTATAATTTTCCGGCACCGTATTGATGTTTCGTTATGTTAAAATAAAGTTCTCGTAAAAGCCTTTTGCTGAAAACTATATAACAATCCTTAATACAGACCGAAGGCTTGATATCTCAAAGCTTTGAGATTTCAGTCCCTTCATATTTTTTTATTTAAAACTTACTAATTTTTTCATCATACCAAATACATTTTAAGAGTATCGATCAATTACGTTCGACGCTAATCGAGGTAAGACAACATAAAGAAAACGTCATTATTTAAAATTATAAAAAATGGTGGGGTGCAAAGCTCCAAAATATATGCTTAAGGAACACTGAAGTGGATCCCTTTTATATGATACCCTATTTGTCTCGATAAAAAATGTATTTTCTCAAAGGCCTCACATCGTACCCTTGTAAAACAAATCAAAACAACATTATTTATTTTTTAACGTTCACCCGTGTGAATAGGTCAGTTTTATACGCACCATAAATTTTAGGTCCATAGGATTTATGGTTTACGAGGTAATCGATATAGACAGCTTTGTGTACAAATAGATTTGGATATGTCAGATTAGTTTAAATAAAAAATTTAAGTAGAAACAGAATAATCCCAAAAATTTATCAAACCAACCAAACTAAATACATAAACGGAAACTTCTTTATCAATGCAATTTCGAATAGTTTTGTTTAATTTGGTTAAAACTCCTTAACAACATATTAAATCCTTTGGTGGATTAACGTTCTAACTACGTCACAATACTACCACACATAATTTATAATCAACAACAACATCAAACAACTTTTACACCTCAAATATAATACAAACATCTATCAATTTAGGAAAACTTTTGTAAATTTGTAATCAATATATACATATATTTATTTCAACTAAACCACTTCCAAATATTCCAAATTTCCAAAGAAACTATTCCTTCCCTAATTCAAAACAACAACAACAAACATTCAAAACAACATTTTTTAAATTTTTGCGAAAAAAAATATAAAAACTCAAAAAAAGAAACTAAGGAAAATTTATTTAATATTCCTATGGGATATTTTTATATTTTTGGAGAGCTTGCATTAGGTTAGTATAATGCTAATTGCATTGTAATTTCTTAAGCTTTTATTAAAATGGATGTTTTAAGAGATTTTCGGCACCAATTTATGAAAATCGCAAGTTCTAAAATAATTAAAGTTTATTATCTCGAGAATTATCAATCATAGAGATTCGGTTATTTTAAGTTTTTTGTAGGAAACTTAATTAACTACAACTTTGTTACTAACAGTTTTCCTGTAGCTTTAGCCATTTACGAAATAAAAACAAAAGAACAAGAAATTCATATAAAATTGACTTTAGTGACCTGTACTGTACTACCGGCGTAAGTTACAGTTACATCGCTATAGGCACTTTTGTAGATAATTTAATCCTGAGCTAGTTGCTTTTTCCATTTTGAAATAGTATAAACTTCCGCTGAGTTGTAATTTCTTTTTAAAAAACACTAAAGCTTACATGTATTTTGTATGGAAAATCTTTAAACGCCGAGGCCGAGTGCTAGACATTAATTTTGAGGGCTCATATTTTAGGAGCACGTTTTCTCCAAATTAATTGGGTATTTCCAAAAAAATTTTGGTGAGGCACCAGAAAAAAAGAATAATCGCCGCCCCCCAAAAAAAGCACCCTAATACATATATATATATATATATATATATATATATATATATATATATATATATATATATATATATATATATATATATACAGGGTGAGTTTTTAAAAAATGCCATGCTTTTATCTCGAGAACCATGCTAGATGGGACAAAATAACCCGAGGTGATATTTGTTAAGCGTCGAGGGGGACGTCCAATGGTAATATTGAATGACCTTGAAACTCATAAGTATTGGAGATATATGCCAAAATAGGTTTTTTTTAAATTAGAACCTATACATTAAATATTTTTTTTTAATTAAGTAAATCAAACTACACACTTTTTGCCTACAAAATTTTTTTGTAAAGTGTACGATTTTGAAGATATGATGAAAATTGATTTGCACTAAAGCAAACGTGTCTTCGCTAAGTTCTTCAGAAAAAAAATAAAATTTCGATAAATTAAAAAAAAACAAACAAAATCATTCATTAATTTAAATATTATTGCATCGTGGTCTACTGCGTGAAATTGATTTTCGTTGTTTTTTTTTGATTTATTGAAATTTTATTTTTTTTCTGAAGAACTTAGCGAAGACACGTTTGCTTTAGTGCAAATCAATTTTCATCATATCTACAAAATCATACACTTTACAAAAAAATTTTGTAGGCAAAAAGTGTGTAGTTTGATTTACTTAATTAAAAAAAAATATTAAATGTATAGGTTCTAATTTAAAAAAAACCTATTTTAGCATAAATCTCCAATACTTATGAGTTTCAAGGTCATTCAATATTACCATTGGACGTCCCCCTTGACGCTTAACAAATACCATCTTGGGTTATTTTGTCCCATCTAGCATGGTTCTCGAGATAAAAGCCTGGCATTTTTTAAAAAACTCACCCTGTATATATATATATATATATATATATATAAATATATATATATATATATATATATATATATATATATATATATATATATATATACACCCAATCCTTTTTTTAAGCGATTTTTTTTTAAGCGATTTCACTTATACGCGGATTTTTTCTAAAGTACAATTTCCTTATTTTAAGCGATTTATTCACTTTTACGCGATATTATTTTCCCAAAAAATTCAAAAGTTTTAGTTCAGTGCGTTATGTTTTTATCTTACATCGAACATTATACAGCACTGGGGGATTTCCGCAAAGTTGAAAAATATTTTTCTTTTGTTACATTGTCGTAGATATTTTTATTTTTTACTTTAAAGTTAAATAGTCTTCTAGGATATTTTGATGGTGTCGGATGTGCATCTGTATAATACGTTTTAAATCCAAGTGTATAATAAGTTAAAGTTTATAACTCGTCTATAATAATTTATTATTATCTAATAAATTGCTAATATTTAATTAGATATATTGAATTAATTTTAAACAATTGGTAATTAAACAATGTGAAAATTAAAATTATTTAATTTAAATTAAATTAAAAAATTTGACATATTTTTGTTCAGTTTAAGATACCGCAATGGCCAGCAAAATAGGTACCAAGCGCAAGGGAATTTCACTAGAGTTAAAAATCAAAGTTTTGGACGGTCTAGAACAAGGTATGGGTCCAACTAGAGTTGGTCAAAAACTTGGTCTCTGTGAATCGACCGTGCGTACTATAAAGAAGAATGAACATTCAATCAGACAGTCCGTAATATCTGGTAAAAAAGTGACGGCAACAACATCGTCGTATTGTAGAAATGTTAATGTTGAGAAAATGGAAAATCTCTTGGCGATGTGGATTGAGGGTCTAAATCAAAAAAGGATTCCTGTTGATACAGCCACGATTAAAGAAAAGGCCATTCGTATTTATAATGCTATTCTGCACCAAGAACATTCAACGTCATCATCTGCACAACAGAGAAAACATGAATTTTCAGCTAGCGGAGGGTGGTTTTCTAAATTCTTAGAACGACATGGTTTCCATAATTTGAAAACGAAAGGAGAAATTGCTTCTGCTGACGTAAAAGCTGCGGAAGATTATCTCCCAAAACTAGCAAAAATAATCGAAGAAGGTGGTTACATACCAGACCAGGTATTCAATGCAGGTGAAACCGGTCTCTTCTGGAAACGACTACCAACCCGGACGTATGTGTCGAAAGCTCAGAAATCAGTAGGTGGTTTTAAAGTAGCAAAGGAGCGTGTAACATTTTTACTATGCAGTAATGCTTCCGGAGACCGCATGCTTAAACCTCTTCTCGTTAACAAAAGTCTCAGACCACGAGCTCTAAAAGGCATGGATTTATTGAAATTACCCGTGCATTGGGTTGCTAATAAAAAAGCATGGGTCACAGCGGTTATATTCAAAAATTGGTTTGAGAAATGTTTTGTTCCAGAGGTGAAGCGGTATTTGAAAGAAAAGAAACAGACCTTCAAGGTTCTGCTAATAGTTGATAATGCGCCCGGTCATCCAGTACTAAACCATCCCAATGTGAAGGTAATTTTTCTCCCACCTAATACCACATCAATCATACAACCGTTGGACCAAGGGATTATATCGACGTTCAAAATGTACTACTTGAAAAAGACTTTTCAGTGCATTCTTGAAAAAATGGAGAATGACGATAAATTGGATTTCAGTAATGCTTGGAAACAATTTTCTATTTTGAATTGTATCACCTACGCGACTTCAGCAATTGCACAGTTGAGAAGCTCTACGTTAAACGTATGTTGGAAACCACTATGGCCAGCTTGTGTTGCAACTCAAACAGCTTTAACAGATAGTAGTAACAATTACGATGAAATACTTAATTTGGCGCGTTCCGTCGGTGGGGAAGGGTTTGAAGATATGACGCGTGAAGATCTCGATGAAATCCTTCTCGATCAGATATTAGATGATGAAGATTTAATTGAAATTGCTTCCATAAATGTCGAATCATTAAACAGCAGTGACGAAGTAGCAGAGGAGCTACCGCTTAGAGCAGAAACAATTAAGGATGGACTTAAACTTGCTACGCAGCTAGAAAACTATTTTCTCGCAAATGATCCGAATAGCGAACGAGCACGAAAATTTCAACATGAACTACGACTCTGTATGATGAACTACAAGGAACTGCATAAAGAATTAATGGGGCCGGCATCGAACCGGTCGAATCAAAGAAGCATTACGGAGTTTATTGTAAAGTCAAACTCATGTTCAACAGAACAACAAAAAAAATCCATTAATTTTGGAAATGACTCTAATCAAGAATCTCTGCAAAGCTTTGTAATTCTTGACAATGAATCGTTAGAATCAAGTTCGAGCGATATTCCGACAGTTCCTAAAAAAAAAATCAAACGGTTGAATTTCACTACCGATACTGACAGCAGCGATTGAAGAAGACAATTATTTTAATGGAATTAAATTTAGTTTTTATTATTATATTTTAGGTTTTTTGTATACATATTGTTTTATAATTTTGCACACATATATGTAAATATTTGAAATAAACAATGTAAATGGATTTACGATAATTTACGAAATTAAACATATTTTAACGTTTTTTTTTAACTTTGGCCCTAATTTACATATGCATGTATGAGTATTGAATTTTTTTGCGCGATTTTTTTTTGGGCGTCGTCCGCTGGAACCAATGTATCGCGTAAAAAAAGGATTAGGTGTATATATATATGTATAAATATATATATATATATATATATATATATATATATATATATATATATATATATATATATATATATATATATATATATTTATATATATATATATATATATATATATATATATATATATATATATATATATATATATATATATATATATATATATATATATATATATATATATATATATATATATATATATATATATATATATAATATATATATATATATATATATATATATATATATATATATAATATATATATATATATATATATATATATATATATATATATATATATATATATATATATGCACGAACGAATTAATCCTGCCCGGAG
>OY856187.1:209080849-209113349 GCA_963693315.1 Diogma glabrata
TTAAATATCTTGCTAAATCTTGTTAAATATCTTGCTTAAATATTTTGCTTGCGGCGAATAAAAAATAGTATACGATGCACGGACGTAAGGTATTTTGGGCTTAATGTGGGTGCAAATCTCGGCTAGCGCCTCGATTTGCAAACTGCACATCCGTCCAAAATCTTTAGCTTTACGTCCTAGCATCATAATGTACTATTACTTTTTAATAAATAAAAAGTTTATTTTAAAAATATGTCTGACGCTGTGCATTTTTCTCTTGTTGGTTTCATAGATATTGTTGATAAAAAAACAAAGCGGTGCTCTGTGCAGATGTTGTAAGTTGTTATTCAATTAACGAAATAATGTTTAAAAATGTGACATTTAAAAAAAAATTAAAAGTAAATTAAAAACCCACTTCCCAACCCAACTATTTTTGTTAGTTCGCATTGAATCTTAAATCAAAAACAAAGTTAATTTTCTTCAATTATAATCCAATTTACCTTAGCGAAAGAAACAAAATAAATACAAAAAAACAAGATCTATTTTAAATCCATTATTAATTGAAAATTAGTTCGTTGCACCTCAATTAATTTAACGTTTTACGGGTAAATTCGATTTTGTTTCCGATTTTATTGTTTTTTTAAATAAGTAAATAAAATTAATAGTTGATTTTAATTAAAATAATTTTGGGAAAAACATCCATTCAATAATATTTTTTTCGATTGTATTTTCCATAAAACGTCTTCGTTTTTTTATTTGTTTGCTGTTAGATGAAAAAGAAGCGTGAAAGAATGGATTAAGTGTGGATACACCATTATAAATGTATGTTTCTTATTTTTTCGTTGTTGTTGTAAATTTAATGATGTAGATTTTGATTTTATTTTTAAACTTTATTTTCATTTATGTACAATTAAATAAAGATAGAATTAAAATTTACATTTTTTATGGGTTTTCGTCAACACTCAACGGATATAGACAAATGACGTTTTAGTATCGACTTTGAAGATTTTGTATTGTTTTTAGAACGTGAATTTAATTAGAAGATAAATTTAAAGGCTAATTTGGATTTTTTTCCCACCATTTGGTTACACCCTAAATTGAAAAAATAAACTACAGATTTAAAATTTGTTTTCAATTCCTGTCGTTTCTATTTGTTTTATCTGGATTTGCATATTGTTGTGATCCTCTTATCCATAATGGATAATGGTAACTCTTATAAAAAAATGTTGCGAACACCAACAAATACCACTCGTTTCAGCTAAAACAAATAACTTTTATGGTGCCATTCTCCTTTCATCTCCAAATATTAATCGTGACATATTCAAAGCCGGTGTTGGCGACCTTATGTAATCCACACAACGACAAGAAGAAATAAATCGACAAGAACATCCCCCAAACCTAAATTATTTTAAAGTTAAACGCGGCAAGTTACGGTAATTAAAAATACAGTCCACAGCAAAATACAGTAATCTCATCCAATTCTGCAAGTAAAGGCTAGGCTAAATGATCTAAAACCTAACAAATGTATGCAAACAAAAAAAGCAATGGATAAGAGAACAGTTTGAGTTAGGAATCGGTCATATTTGTTAGTAAACAAAAACTCGTGCAGCCGAAACCATTCAAATGCACAAAAAGTCTAGCTTCTCATTGAAAATAGTAGCAGAACACCGTCCGAATGAAGGCATTGAAATAATCAAGAGGTGATGAACGTGAACAAATCAGTGGCCTAAAACTCAAGAACTAAGTAACGTTAAACAGTTTAAAAATGTTGAAAAGAAAAGTCAAACATTTTTAGTGTGTATACACATGTGTCAAATCGTATTTTTTTATTTATATTACTTTCTGAGAAAACGAATTTTCTTTTAGTCGTACGTCACTTTTTTCATTCAAAATTTTACAATTTTTGCGAGATTTTTAAATCTAAGAAAAAACCATACCATAAAAAATAATAGTTTCTCCATCTCTGCATTTTTGTTCATAAAATTTACAGAATAGTGATATTTTGGATTTTAGTTATAAATAAAAATAGATTTTTAAAATTTCATCAATGAATTTGTCTATAAGGATAAAAGTTTTTCAGCAAATTTTCATAATGTACTTTGAGAATAATTAAATAAAAATAAATAAAAAAAATTTAAAAAACACACTTTTTGAAAAACGAACTAAAAAGTAGAAAATAAATTTTGCGTTAACACCAGCGTTATGTCTTTTATAATTATATTTCCTTTGAAATTGTTAGAAGAAAAAATATTTAAATGGTATTTAACACATCTTAGCATAGATGCAAATATTAAATTTTTGACTAATTTAAAATGCTAATTTTCGATTGACAAACAGTTTTCCGTTCCCATTTGTTACATAAAATAAAAGTGGGTGGCGCATACATTAATATAGAAAAGGAACAAATGTATTCTATGTTTATCTCTAACAAGAGAGACTACCAACGTTTATTCCCTTTCCTTTCTGAATGCGCCCCCAACTTTTATTTTATGTAACAAATGGGAACGGAAAACTGTTTGTCAATCAAAAATTAGCATTTTAAATTAGTCAAAAATTTAATATTTGCATTTATGCTAAGATGTGTTAAATACCATTTAAATATTTTTTCTTCTAACAATTTCAAAGGAAATATAATTATAAAAGACATAACGCTGGTGTTAATGCAAAATTTATTTTTTACTTTTTAGTTCGTTTTTCAAAAAGTGTGTTTTTTAAATTTTTTTTATTTATTTTTTTATTTTAGAGTTTTTAGTTATATAATTTTACCTACAAATAAGTTAACCACATTATTTCACAGAAAATACACCATAAGTAAAACTAGCAATTAAATCACTTACCGAAAATTTAATATTCTTTGAAATTTAAAGTAATTTTAATAAGGTTAATTGCACTATAACGTTATTTAAACATCCAGTGTAAAATTTTAGTACGTTTCTTTGCTCATTGTATTAATTTTAAGTTGTACATAAATTATTAAATATGAGATTTCGCCCAAATGTCAAGTTTTTTTCGGAAAAAAGGTCTGTATTATAGAGCTTTTTCCTTAAAATTCGAATCGTTATATTACTGTATGTAATTGACAGATTACATACAGCAATGATAATTAGAAATCATTAATTATGTATTAAAATGTATTAAAAAATAATAATTATGCAACTATAGTAAAAAAAACTTAACGAGAACACAAAACAATCTGGATTTAGAAGAAATAACAATTATTTAAAATTTTCGAAATACAAATCACTCATTATTTACAATTTAAGGCCATTTTTTCATATAAAAATGACAAAAATGTGTAATATGTCCTCTATTATAATGAGATACTCAGTATGAGCAAAATTTCAGCGCGGTAAATG
Organism: Diogma glabrata; assembly: GCA_963693315.1. Classification (NCBI taxonomy): domain Eukaryota; kingdom Metazoa; phylum Arthropoda; class Insecta; order Diptera; family Cylindrotomidae; genus Diogma; species Diogma glabrata. The sequence continues at coordinate 209,084,185 of OY856187.1, forward strand.
GGCATTCAGATCTTATGGATTTTCATATTTTCATACATAATAACTGATTTTTAATTATCATTGCTGTATGTAATCTGTCAAATACACCAAAATAACGATTTGAACTTCAAGAAAAAAGGTCTATAAGCTTTTTACGAAATGTCATACTTTTATTTTTTTTTTGTTCATTATTTATAATGTAAGGCCTTTTATCCATATGAAATGACACAAACATGTATGATGTCTATGATTATATTGATATACACAGTATTACCAAAATTCCTTCGCTCAAAATGAGTCAACCAGAGGATGAGGATTTCAGTGCAATTCTTTAAGGTCTTTCAGAATGAAGAAAAATTTGATTTTTTTTTTTCTTCAGATTTATAAAGTTTTTTGCTTTAAAAGTTTTACAAATACGTACTGACTGCTTCAACAAACTTGTCTTTTCAATTTGGGATCAATCACATAATGGGAAGTTACTGAAAAATGAATCACAAAATTCCACCCATCAAAGCTCTCAAGAGTCAAGTTAAATAAAAGTGTGTAATAATTACATAGCTTAAATATCACTTCATATCGTTAGAAAATATTGCTGGTCCTTGTAACGAAATTTGAAATATTTGAAATATTATATAATAATTAACGCCGGATAGCTCAAAAACTATATTAAAACTGAAACACTGAATTCATACACAAACAAATAATCACTTGGAAATCTCTTATTTCGTTGAATCACAGAAAAATACTACTAATTTACTAACATGAAAATAATTTAATCAAAAATTATACAAAGTAAAATTTAAGAAAAAAAAAGCTTACATTAATATTCCTGATTAATGTTGTTGTTCAATATCATATAAAGTACGCCTTGACGTTTTAATTCATAACAACCTCCATCGCTGTAACAGTTTTCCTTCATCAACGCAACATATGGATGGATAAAACTACCATCGCAACTAAAAACATTCATAATATCACCAGTTAGAACAACAATATTTTCTTCATTCTCTACAACTGTTCCCTCTTCTAGTGTCCTTGTATAACTAACGACACACAATTCCCCTCGACTTTTCAAAAGTTGTCCTTGTAAAACTAACGACACATAATTCCCCTCGACTTTTCATAAGTTGTCCATTTCCAAACATATCACATAAACCATCATCTGTTGTTTCCTTATCACCCTGTGCATTGATTGATTGATTGTTACGTAAAATTTTACATTACTCCAAGATTAACATAGAACCTTCGAACACCAAGTGATTTTCCTAATGATGCTAAAGATATTATGCAAAATAGGAATATCGTGCATGGTGACAATAATATAGTTTTAGAAAATGATGAAAGTTGAACAAATAAACTCATTTTTGTTTCTCTGCTTTTAATTTATAATTTGTTTTTTTTTCTCACAATAATCAAAATAAATTACTCATTTACAGATATTAGCTTTTTTTTCCAATGATTTTGAACCAATAAATTCCTTTATTAAACAACACCATCACTATTTTAATGAACAGTAAATTAACACCAAAACACAATCATATTTTTTTTATGACATTTTTACATAAAAACATTGATTTTTATTTATCTTTTATTTAACAAAAAATAAACTTAAACAATTGTTATAAACAAATTAAATTAAATTTTAACATCCACTTAAATGAAATTTATTCTTTATTTCCAATTTTCAAATTATACTGCCTCCTTTTATCCAAACAATTGGATCTTTTATGTCGTATCATCGATCTTCTGTTTCCTCTTCCAGCAATAATAAACAATTCCCCTTTTTCCAAGTTAAAAAAAATCATTTATATAAACATGTTTATTCATTGAAATTTAGTGACGTAACTAAACCGTCAACAGTAGTACAGAAAAATGTAGCTACGTTTACCACAATTTAAGAAAATTAATAAAATTTTTATTGAGTTTGAAAACTATTATTTTCAGAGTAAAAATTGGAAATAGTCCATCGTTACATCCTTTATAAAATATTTGACATAAATAATCACTGGAAATAACTCAATAAATTTAAATTAATCCCGTAAGGGATTTTTAGCATTTTTAATTTAGAATTATTTTTAATTTATGATTTACTAAGAAAAATTTTTGGTAGTAAGTATAAACATTGAAAAACAAATTCAAAATGGAGAAAAGGAAGATGGAATTTGACAGATTTGCTATCACGATTTTATTCGACTCTTTTCATACATTTTTGTTTTAACGTTTTCTTAGTTTTAACGTCTCTATATTCATAGATATATACTCTAAGACAAAAATATAACTGCATAATAGAAATTTAGTTATGTTAACAGAATATTTAATACTCTCAAACCAATTATCGAAGTTTCTGAAGGTCCTTTGAGCCCGAAGCTACTGTAAATCTTGAAGAAGTTTCTAAATGTAGTAGTGTGAAAATATTTGAATGATAGAATAGAACAAAATCAAATGTTACAGTTAAATTACGGAATCCCTTAGGCCGTATTATGTATTAATGCTTAGGATGGGATTATTTCTATTTAATCAGTATCATAAGTCACGAGTGTGGAGTCAATTTAGTAGACAACATAAAGGTTATATGATAAGTTTAAACTGACTTTTCCCACTTTGTTTTTAAAGTTTATTGGTAGAACACATACTTCGTTCACTAATTAATTTTGATGAAACTTTGAAAAAAGATGGAGATGTGAATGAAAAAGAACTGATTAGTTTTTGGATGAAATTGAGATAAGTTGTGGGGGGCCAAAAAAACAAGGACCCTAAACATTAATTTTACTTAACTCAATACTACGAAACAAAACTAAAACTCATGCCTTCAGTGCTACCATCTATCCAAATAGTTGCAGCCATTATTCTGAGAGGCGTCGCGATAAAGCAAGAAAATACTTTTTAGTTCGATTTTTCGTTTATGTATTTTAATTTGTATGTTTGTATATACGTGTTTATTTACTATTTTTAACTTAAATTTATTCACTATCAGTTTTTATCATATTCCTAGTGTTCGCTCGATACAACGGTGATAAAAAAATCATGATTTTTTGAAGTACTACACGCAGCCATTTATCACGAAAAAAATTAGATTTTTTCAGCTCTGTGCAGTTGGCCGGGAACTTCCGATTTTTTAAAATTTTATATTTTATTATGATTGTACCTTGATTGGGAAGAATGAGGAGTTCAATTAAAATGATTGTACCTCTCTAGTTTAATTATTATAAACAAAACAAAATTGGGTTTCCAGTTAGCCCGTCATCAATTAATATTGATATTTTTCGGTAAATTATAGTTGATAACAATTGGAAATCGTTTGGGAGGAACGAAAATATAAGTTTTATTGATTATACTACCGTAATTTGTTAACAATTTGATATAAAACTTTTTGATTCTGAACCATTGAAAACTGTCTAAATTTGCAAAAAACGCCGATTTTTCACCTTACAGAACAGTTTCGAAGCTTTAACCACAAATAACTGCATTACCGACTGCAAAAATTTAGTATTAAATTTATACAAGAGAGTCTGTTTTGTTTTACAAACTTTACATATTTTTATATTCATTTATTTTAACTAAGAAAACTTATAATTATTTTTACATTATATGGGATTTGTTGCATTGAAGTGGAGTTTTTTGCTGAGAAACTTCAAACCATACCTTTGAATTGAAAATATTCCAATTACTTCTTTACTTACTTGAGTTTAATTGATCTCAAAAAATTCAAAACTTACAATTATTTTTTAACAGGCAAACATCCTTTGATAACAAATTTTAACTTTTAATATAAATACTTGATTTTCTAAGTTTTCCTTCAAATTCGTTTTATTTTAAACTCCTGTTGTTATTTACGAATATTGAATTAAGCTTCGAAACTATTCTGTAAGGGGGAGCATCGGCGTTATTTGCAAATTTAGACTTTAGGTAGCACAATCAATAAAACTTATATTTTCGTTCCTCCCAAACGATTTCCAATTGTTATCAACTATAATTTACCGAAAAATATCAATATTAATTGATGACCGGCTAACTGGAAACCCAATTTTGTTTTGTTTATAATAATTAAACTAGAGAGGTACAATCATTTTAATTGAACTCCTCATTCCTCCCAATCAAGGTACAATCATAAAAAAATATAAAATTTTAAAAAATCGAAAGATCCTGGCCAACTGCACAGAGCTGATTTTTTGCTGGTTTTAAATATCAAAATGTTTTGAATTTGAAGTGACATTAAAAAATATTGAAGTGACAATAATAGTACATTATGATGCTAGGACGTAAAGCTAAAGATTTTGGACGGATGTGGAGTTTGCAAATCGAGGCGCTAGCCAAAATTTGCACCCACATTAAGTCCAAAATAGCTTACGTCCGTGCATCATATACTATTTTTTATTCGCCGAAAGCAAAATATTTTTAAAAAATTTGTTTATTCTAATTTAAAATTATAAATTTGCATAAATTTTAAAATAAAAATATGTGGAACAAGCAACCTTTGACAAAATATTTGTTATTTTTTTCAAATTATTGTATAACCATGACAACAAATGATAACAACTATTTTAATTGGATAATGAAACTTTGAGTTTAAGGGTTGCTTTGATAAAAATTCTATTTTTCATAGAATTTAAAAAAATACAAATGCTTTTTACTTTTTTGGACGTAACTATGACAGCAAAATAAATAGTAAAAAAAAGTGACACTTTAAGTAATCACAGTAATCACAGTAATAAAGTAACACTTTAATATGTAGGCGAATAAAAAAATATTTTATTTTGGTTGTTAACGCTTTTGGTTTTGTTTATGCTTACATTTTTGTGATAACTATTCTTGATAAAATTGGTTTTGTGGCTTTCGGACTAAATTTATCATTTGTGATAAAATTTCCTTTAAAATCCTTTTATCTTTTGACTGTTCGATCCGGTTTGACGTAATATTCAAAGAAGGGAAGTTAGAAGAAAAGAATTTAACGTAAAAATATGGAGGGGCTGAAATCTCACAGCTCTGAGATATCAAGACTTCGGTCTGGGTTAAGGATTTTGATATAGTTTTCGGCAAAAAACTTTTACAAGGACATGGTTTTTAGTTTTGGGCAGCGATGTATATCAAACATAACTCTTTGTTAATGTACAAGTATTTTTTATCTCTGTTTAAAAATTTATTACAAAACTAACACGAAACATCAATACGTTGCCGGAAAATTATAATCAAAATTCCAAAAATATTGTTAAATTAAATAAAATCAAACTTTTTCAAAATTCCAAAAATATTCCAAAAATTAGAATAAAATCAAATATTTAAATTTTTTCTAAATTCCAATAATATTTCAAAAATTCTTAAAAATTCAAACGTTTTCCAAAATTCTAAAAATATTGCAAAAATTATTACAAAATCAAAAATACAAACTTTTTCAAAATTCCAAAAATATTTCAAAAACTATAACAAATTCAAAAATTTCCATGTCCAATTTCATTTTAAATTACATTTACGTCATAAAAAAAGCTACATTTTTTTTCCAAAAAATTGGCTGAAAATAAATGAAATCATTTTTTGACACACTTGACATTATTTTTTGACAAACTTATAATGCCATAATTCTCTATAATAATAATAAAACTTCATTTCAAACAAACAATTGATTTTATTTTTTTTTCCAAAAAATTGTGTAAAAAAATAAATAAAAATCTTTCTTTTGACACACTTGACAATTTCATTTCAACAAACAATTTTATTTTTTTCCAAAAAATTGGGTAAAAAACTAAATAAAAATCTTTTGACACACTTAACAACATTTTTTTGACAAACTTTAATGCCATAATTCTCAATAATAATAATAAAACTTCATTTCAAACAAACAATAAATTATATTTTTTTTTTCAAAAAATTAGGTAAAAAAATAAATAAAAATCTTTCTTTTGACACACTTGACAACATTTTTTGACAAACTTATAATGCCATACTTCTCAATAATAATAATAAAACTTCATTTCAAACAAACAATTGATTTTATTTTTTTTCCAAAAAATTGTGTAAAAAAATAAATAAAAATCTTTCTTTTGACACACTTGACAACATTTTTTTGACAAACTTATATGCCATAATTCTCAATAATAATAATAAAACTTCATTTCAAACAAACAATAAATTATATTTTTTTTTCAAAAAATTAGGTAAAAAAATAAATAAAAATCTTTCTTTTGACACACTTGAAAACATTTTTTTGACAAACTTATAATGCCATAATTCTCAATAATAATAATAAAACTTCATTTCAAACAAACAATTGATTTTATTTTTTTTCCAAAAAATTGTGTAAAAAAATAAATAAAAATCTTTCTTTTGACACACTTGACAATTTCATTTCAACAAACAATTTTATTTTTTTCCAAAAAATTGGGTAAAAAACTAAATAAAAATCTTTTGACACACTTAACAACATTTTTTTGACAAACTTTAATGCCATAATTCTCAATAATAATAATAAAACTTCATTTCAAACAAACAATAAATTATATTTTTTTTTTCAAAAAATTAGGTAAAAAAATAAATAAAAATCTTTCTTTTGACACACTTGACAACATTTTTTGACAAACTTATAATGCCATACTTCTCAATAATAATAATAAAACTTCATTTCAAACAAACAATTGATTTTATTTTTTTTCCAAAAAATTGTGTAAAAAAATAAATAAAAATCTTTCTTTTGACACACTTGACAACATTTTTTTGACAAACTTATAATGCAATAATCTAGATTTTGGTCTCACATACCAATCCCGACCATCAAAATTTCTCCAAATTCAATGTTCCTACTCGTAATCACTTAAAATGAACGTTTTTTAAGCAAAAAATATGCAAATTTCCTTGTTTTGACACACTTGACGATTTTTTTGACACACTTCCGGTACAGTTATCGAACACATCGTCCTTTCGGCTCTTCCCATTGAGTAAATCTATTTTTAGAAAAAAAAAATTTTGAAATCCGTCCAGCGGTTTTCTAGATTTCGTCGGTTGTGACGGCCGGCCGGCCGACAGACAGACACACATTTTTTTTTTGCTTTTTTAGAATCAGTAGGTCCTAAAACGTCGAGAAATGCCAAAAAAGTGGGGGTAAGAATTTCACTTTGAGCTCATGAATGTAATACTTAGGTCTTTCAGACCGAGGTAATATCATGATATTTATTATGATATTGCACGACCGAACACTACCATTAAATCGTCATCCATAAAGTCCAAATTATGAAGTCATAATCAAAGTCAAATTTAAGATCAGTATGATGCCATGAAAGGATCATATAAACGATACCATGTTATGGTCATAACGAGTGTCAGTTTTATGTCAAATTTACGTAACGACTACATCACATATATATGACCTTAATGTGATGTCATATTTATGTCTTGTGTTAAATGGGATATTATCAATGCTTATTTATTTAAATATTTTATATACAATGTAATCTGTCTTCTCAGACTTAATAAAAGGAAGCAAAAAACAAGCCTTAATTTTAGTTACTACTCCTCTCGAACTATATAATTATCCAGTGCCATTAAAAGAAATAGTTCTATTTCACTAATTAATTGGTTCTTATGGATGATAACAAACTAAAGACAAGTTACTATAGAAACAAAAAGTTTGGTGGCTTATAGTTTATGTAAACAAAATTTTTAATTAGATGCATTTAGGCGATTGGTTCACAGCTGATGAATATTTAAAGTTATAAAATATTAATTAAAATATTCAACGCATTTTAAAATATTCAACAATTAAACATATTATATTTACAATCAAACTTTTCAAACCAGATTTTATGTGCGATATAAAATACGTAACGTACCAAAATTGTTTAAATGTTTTGAAACAGCCCGTCAAAATTTGGTATTTTATGTTTGATAATAGAGTAAATAGAGTTTTTGGTTTAAATTCTGCTTGTATGATTTTTAATGACATGCAAGTGAATTGAAGTTTTCATTTGTATCACAAATATCATTCATATTTCATACAACTATATATGTAAAATAATTTAATAGTTTTGCAACAATCCGTCTATATTCCAACAAAACATTTTTAGGGTTTTATACTTAAACTTCAAATCGTCATATTAGAAATGTTTAATTATGTATTAAAATTTATTCCAATAATATAATAATAATAAAGTAATTCAACTATAGTAAAAATAACTTAACTACATCTTTACTTTACTGTTATAATTGCAAGAAAATCAATTATTTTGAATTTTAGAAGATCTTTATTTACCAACATTTAGACGAACAGTCTTTATAATAATTTGAGGGAGGTAAGGTACATTTTTACTCATACAATCGTTTGAAAAAAATTTATATAGAGGTCAGTAAAGGTCTAATAAGAAGTTTTTTGTTTACTTATAAGTAACATCTAATAAAAAGATGATGATTTAAAAAATTAAAATTATTTGAACTACTATTGAACTACTCATAAAAAAAATATAGTAATTTTGTATGAAAATGTCAGTTTTCGAAGGGCTGTATATCGAAGCCCGGGGACATTTTGGGGGTAATGCTTGAACATTTTTATCTTGTTTTAGCATAAACTCCCAAAAAAAATGTCAGAATGGGGGGTCTTGGATTGTGGAGTGGTAGATGTATGTGAAGTTAGCCCGTTTTTCATCCCGTAAAAATGCGATGGCAACACTAAACATTTATGTCGTGACACTTTCTACTGTCATACAAAAATATCAACTCTCAGCCTAGAAAATTGACTGTCACGCCAGTTTTTTGTAAAATTTTGTAAAATTTTGTTTTTTGTAAAAGCCCAACTAGAATTCGTGTAGAATTCTACGTAAATTTCTTTATGTTTTAATAAACCAATTTCGTCGAAATTTTGTAAATATTATACACATAATCAATTACAACAGCCAACGTTCATTTTTACAAAATTTAATTTTGTTTCAGTATATGCTACTCTCAGCCCGTAATTTGTTCTTTCACGATATTACTATCTTAACGGGATATGAGATATATGCTTGTAAGCTGAAAACGCTTTGTTGCCCGGAAATCATGATTAATGCTCGTAATTGGAAAAGGTTCAATGAACATTGTGTGATTTTTCCAGAATTTTTGTATGTGTAGTTACCTGGATAAAATTTTGGGAACTTTGGGCAAAATAATATATTTTCGTATTTTTCGTACTAATTTAATTTTTGATAAATTTTTTTATGTTTTAATAAACCAATTATGTCGAAATTTTGTAAATATTACACACATAATCAATTACAACAGCCAACGTTCATATTTACAAAATTTAATTTTGTTTCAGTATATGCTACTCTCAGCCCGTAATTTGTTCTTTCACGATATTACTATCTTAATGGAAAATGAGATAGACGCTTGTAAGCTGAAAACGGTTCCTTGCCCGAAAATTATGATTAATGCTCGTAATTGGAAAAGGTTCAATGAACATTATGTGATTTTTCCAGAATTTTTGTATGTGTAGTAACCTGGATAAAGTTTTGAGAACTTTGGGCAAAATAATAAGTTTTCGTATTTTTCGTACTAATTTAATTTTTGAAAAATTTTTTTATGTTTTAATAAACCAATTACGTCGAAATTTTGTAAATATTACACACATAATCAATTACAACAGCCAACGTTCATTTTTACAAAATTTAATTTTGTTTCAGTATATGCTACTCTCAGCCCGTAATTTGTTCTTTCACGATATTACTATCTTAATGGGAAATGAGATAGACGCTTGTAAGCTGAAAACGGTTCCTTGCCCATAAATTATGATTAATGCTCGTAATTGGAAAAAGTTCAATGAACATTATGTGATTTTTCCAGAATTTTTGTATGTGTAGTAACCTGGATAAAGTTTTGAGAACTTTGGGCAAAATAATAAGTTTTCGTATTTTTCGTACTAATTTAATTTTTGATAAATTTTTTAATTTTTTAATAAACCAATTATGTCGAAATTTTGTAAATATTACACATATAATCAATTACACAGCCAACGTTCATTTTTACAAAATTTAATTTTGTTTCAGTATATGCTGCTCTCAACCCAATTGAATATCTTAAATTTTTGAAAGTTTGATCAATAAAAGTTACTCTCTTACGAAACTACAACAAGTGTTTATGTTATGGTATATATTATTAAAAATGTTTCGTCAGGTGCCGTCAATTACCACAATAAATTAAGGTAGTAAAAAGATTAGTAAATAACTCAAACTGTAATATTAAAACGATTAAATATTAATTTAATTGTTCGGCAATATCATTAATAAAAACAACGAAACTTAGTATCTAAATATATTTATCTTTTTTTATTCAAACAACTTACGTTGACACCGTAAAAGTGTTTAATTATATTTTAATATTGTAAATATTATTTAAACTACAAAGATTAAAGATTAAAGTTTGTGTTTTACAAAGATAATTCTGGTAATAATATAGTAGAAGACGTATTTGTTCGGTTCGTTACGCAACACGTAAATACTTTATAATACTTTTTTACGAACAGATAAATAAAATGAAGCAATTAAAACACATTATCACTATGATGGTGACAGTATGTCTCAGAAAATACAATCTCACTGCAAATATACAATTATTACTTATACCTAATGTTAACTGTTTTTTTTTGTGAAAAGATATAAAGATAATTATTATTTTATTTAACAATACGACAATAAACTCAAATTTAACGCACCAATTCGTTAAATTAATGTTTATGTTCTACCTAATTTGCTTGATTCTTCAAACATCTAAATATTTAGTTAATAATAATGCAAAAAAAACAATCAGAGAAAGGCGGGAAGTACTGAAGTTGTTACAGTTCAGTAGACAAAAATACATAATGTTTTTAAACGATAATTTAATGATCACTAGAAATTTAAAATCGCGTTAATGATTATGTGTAGATCGCTAAGTGATTTTTAATGATTCGCGTTTGAACGAATAGACAATTTAAACGCAACTAAAATTGTTTTTTGTTTGTGCTTGAGATTTGTAGGTAATGTGTGCTAAGATAATTATACATTTTAATATATGTGGTCGTAAAAGTTTTGTATTGGATACTGCACAATAATAAAATTGATTTACTTAAATTACATATATATTATTAAGTTTAAGTACAGTTTTATAAATTTTTTTTATATATGGCAATTGAACTAATCAACGTTGTGTCTGGAATCCTGTATTTGTACCTGTTTAGCACCACAACACCCTTACTTCATTTTTCCTTTAAAATTGGTTTTAAAAGTTTACCTCTCACAGTTCTTAAGATAATTGTTTATTGTTAATTTTGTATAATGTGACAATCCATTGCGTGTCGATTGTGGTATAGATTTAATGTAGTGAAATATTTAAAATGGCTAAATCTTTGATCAAGTAGATTCAATTTTACTTCCTTTTCAATAATTTAAATGCATTTCATCCTCCTGAAAATCAAATCAGTATTAAACAAACAAATAATTTTCCCATGACACAAAACATAACTTATGATCTCATCAGTACGAACAACATCCCGTTCGTTTAAATTTAATTTTAAAATGCAAAACCATTGGGATATGATATTGTAAACAACATAAAACATATAATATAACACAAATTCAACAAAATGTATAAAGGTATAAAATTACGCATAATAACAATAAGATTTATGTACAAAAACAGATATAGCTTGCGGCCGATTGAAATCAATCTCTTTCCGGTCAGTATATATTTATATAAAAAATCCATTTATTTTTTTCTCACTTTACGTAATTTAAATATATCATTTTTTTTCGATCAAATATTATAATAAATTGATATAATTTATTTTGCCAATTTAATCGGTTGTCCTTCAGGTGATTTATTTTAAAAAACATTAACCTCAGAAATTTAAATGAAAACGATATACGCGTTCCTGTTTTATTTTAACAAACGACACCTTTGTGTGAAAATTTAAATTTACAATTCATTGATTTTCGTTCATGCATTTATTGATTATATAATTAATTATGAAGATATATTTAATTTTTACATATAAATGAAAGCTGTTACATCGGGATCGATAGAAATTATTAAAATACATACTTGTTTTGCGTGATATTGGATAATTTGAAAAATTTCCCCTGTAAATATTACACCTACTGTTTTGATTATTATTAATGTTGTTAGGAACAACCCAATTGCCGACTTTTCAAATCTTTGTCACTGGTAAGACAAAGTTTAATAAATTTACAACCTTATGCAAAGAATTATCAAATCATGTCATAAATTTTGCTATTCAATACTATAAAATCAAAATTAAAACTAATTTACGATAGTTTTTGAAATTTAAAAATAAATTAAATTAATTTCTGATATAAATTCAAAAATTGTACTATTAGCATTGGAAAGGTGTTTTAAAACGCACCAATTGTTTTTTTATGGTAAACTATTGGGCTTGTAGATAGTATATGTAATCCATTATGGCAAATGATTTATATATTTTAAAATATTTTGTCTATAAATATATATATTTGAATTAATTTATTGTATGATGAAGTTTGTTACGTTTTGTTTTGGTGATTGAGGTTTATGTTGTTTTTAATAATATAGGAGTAGTCATGTGGGTGGTCAGAATGATCTAATCTTTCTGTTATTTTGGTTGATTGAATAATTTAATTGGCTAAAGTTCATCGTGCATCGTGTTGAACATACAATTTCAAAAATTCTGGATATTTTATCAATATCCAGAATTTTTGCTGACAAATTTCAAGTTTCAGTAACGCTCCCTTATGCTAAATCAAAAATATTACTAGTGCTCTCGCGTACTAGCTGCGGTAGTTCAAGTCAACTGATTGAAAGATCTGACTTTAAGCAAATCGGCTGATACCAGCTTATGAGAGGAGTTCATGAAAAGCAAACCATTCATTAAGTTGCGTGTTGACTAGGTAATTTAAACCCTGACAAATAGTTCGTTAAATTCTACCTATCTGAACTAATTATAAATGGTGAATGTACGTACAGTCATTGTTTTTATTGTGGTATAAAATTGTTTCTACTGTGGTAGATTTTATGTTGTCAAAGGAAATAAAACAATAAGAAAATATACAATTGTAAAGTGGCAGAGTTTAATTAAAGTAGTTTATCGTATTGAATATTTCGTTTAATTATCTAACCAAACCAATTAAATAGAGTCAGTCAAATATTTATTATTTTGTTGTTGTTACTTTACAGCAACCTATTTTGGATTTGCAAAATTATTATGAGATTTAAAAAAACGCCCGGTATTGTATGGTCCTATAATACAACTAAAAAGACATCAACGATTCTGTTTTCTATTGTATTATGTTAGCTATTTAGCAAACGATGCCTGCCATTGTTGCCACAATTCAGGTAGGGAAAGTTTTGATTTTGGAATCTAGAATCTAGGTCTAGTCTTCTTGATGAAGTACTATTTTATTGTAGGTTGTTAATATTCAGGTGTCCGCTATGTATTTTATCATTTAACCCATCGGGTTGTATTAGACTTCTACATCTAGACTCTAGACTATAGGACCACGTTTTGGAGGTGTGTAGACCAGACAAAATGGTAGACAAAATGATCAATAAGTTAGAAGACACAATAACACCTGCTTTACGAAAGTTGGCATTTGTTATTGTAACTAAGATAAAAATGTAAAAATAACGAAGTCTTAAAATTAAAACATAAACACAATCTGAATTCTTTTCAATTTTTGGCATCGGGAAGCTATATCAACTATGATATCAGCAAACTTCTAGTTAACCAACTGAAATTATTATAATCGTTATTTCTAACTTAAAATAATTCGTAAAAAAATAAGTTCTTCATGCCACTTTAATCAGGGCGATCTTAATGTGCATCTTGTGATCATCTTGTGATCATACGGTCAACGTGAATTTAAGAACAAAAAGTTGACTGACTGTTTTCGTGTGCGGTGCTGCAAACAACGCCTTCTCGGACAATGAAGTTTATTCTATACCTAGTACTTGAGTAAAGAAGGTAATCTAACATAGTTCTTTGGGTATATCGGTAGTTGTGTCAGGCCAACCAGTATACTTCAAATGCATGGGTTCCCCAAAACAAGCATTGACTAAATCCCTGTTAACCTATGCTTTGAAAACGGGGTCCCGAATTTGCATACCTTTATCTGGCTTAAGCTCATCGTAAATAAACATGGCATACATTTGTGTTATTTATATCGCAGTCCTACTTACCACCATAATCAAACCTGGAAGCATTTAATTCTCTTACAGACACAATTGATGACATTTCCACCATGTCATGATATACATGTATAAATAATATCAGCAGGTAATTTCAACGTCCACCAAAAAGGTTGGTTACGTTGCTGAACCAAAACATCTTTAGAAGGGCAATATGGTAAATTTCGTGCTGATTCTATTTGACTTAACAATTAAAAGACAAGCGCACCTTTATTTCAAATATTGTCATTCGTTCTTCTAATCTACTTGATCTTTTCATGACAACTCATTCTGCCAAATGTATACTTGCTCAGTCGATGCTCCTGGCAAATCAAATCATTGTGTAATTTTTCCCTATTTTAATATAAGTTCTCGAGCGCCAAGTCTTAAATTGACGCCTCCTCAAAAGGTTTGACATTATAATAGATTTAATTGGCAGAAACTTAATAAATTCTACAACGAAATCGCGACTGCAACGATCACGTTCAGTATTCTACTGGACATGAACATTTTTATTTCAACCAATATTGTGGGAAGTAGAAATGGGTCCAAATCTTGGTTTTCTAACGAATTTTATATAGCTAAACTTAACAAAATGTTGGCGTTTGACGAATACCAGAGCAATAAATCTCCAGTAGTATATCTCTTTACTATCGGGACTAGATCGGGACTATCGGGACAACTGTCATTCTATATTTTAAAAAGCTAAATTTCTTTTCAACTCCAATGCTAAACGTAAAATTTTACGCACCACTAAAGTCAGTCGGTTGTATTAAAACTTTATCCGAGAGATTGGTAATAACTTTATCAAATATTCTTTTCCACAATTAATGGATAGCCAGTACCACCACCATAGCTCTTTATTGCAAGCACCTCTGTTCCTAGTTTCAAAACTTTTGCAGGGTTTTTCATCAGCTCAACCATCGATCGGCCAAGGAAACTGTGTCTAATAATATATGTATTTGTCATCAGAAAGTAAAATAGTTAAATTTCACGTCAGTCAAATCAATTTAGTTGCTCGTTTCCGTCCCTAACCTTGATGTTTTACATACAGAGCCACTGTATGTTCTAATATCTTAGAACTATGTCAGAAAGTAGTCCAACCTGAAGGGTTAGACCTGATTTCTTTCTCGCATCAGTTCATGAGCTTCATTGAAAAATAATTTAAACAAACTAATATTTTTTGGTGTTCACTAGTCTACTGAGCGTATATCTGCAACTAAATAGTCAATTCCATTTTCAAGTAAGGGCGATCATAGATTGTTCCTTAAGTTCTCGTATTCAGGGCAATCTAGAAGAACCTGTAATGCAGCATCATCCACATCACATGTTCTGCATAAACCATTGTCCGTAACATCAACTCGTTTCAAGTACTATCTAAATATGCCGTGTCCAGTTATAAACTGGACCTTAGGACCAATCAGAGTTACCTTTTTCATGCCTAACGCAAAAGATACATCGCTGATGAAGAGGTAAGTATGCCTTCCCTTATCTGAGACCTTTCAACGTGCCTTCCATTCTTTGAGGGTCTCCTGGAACCAAGACAACCGTGTAACCAGCAAATTTTGCTGTTTACTCTGTCGTCACCAAACATTACACCTATCCAATCATCAATCAACAAAATTTACTTTCGTCCCAGAATTTTACAGTCAACTTTCTTCCATTCTTATTCTTTTAAAAAACAGTCATCTAGTCTTACTACTAAATGTCATCGTAGAAAAATGGTTGAATCCTTGAATGTACATCTTGAATTAATCCTGGATTGAGGTAATCGGAATCTTGTGACATTTAATGCTGTAAAGACAAAGTCGTGCGTTTTGTCCCATAAAACCTCGCTATATAGCTGCAATGCAACGTTTTCCAGACAACCAATAACAAACTCGCCTACGCTTAAGCTGTTGGGTACTAATATCAATTACTAACTAAAATGGCATGATAATATTCTTTCCGTGACAAAATTGGGATCCCAACGACTTGGCTTCCTACGTCCCTGTAAAAGTTTTTTCTCTCCATCTGAAATTGCTGCAATCTATAAGGCATATATACGACCGATCTTTGAATTCGACTCCCATTTATGGGCTGCAGCGCCAGATACCTCTTTAAATTTTCTTGACAAAGTCCACAGACGTGCTTTGAAACTGTTTGATAATCCAATAATAACATCGGGTATGGATTCTCTGCATCATAGACGAGTGGTTGGAGCTCTTACACTATTGTACAGATACTGCTACCGTAAATACTCTAAAGAAGTTAATGATTTAATACCACCGTTACGTAAAATCTCCACGAGCCACTAGACAATCGTTGCATTGCCATAAGCATACCTTAGAGGTCTCATATGTAAGAACATCTAGCTATAACAACTCCTTGTTTTCACGTTCGGTTTTTATTTAGCGTATGGTTTTTTTTGTGATACATTAAAAATTAAACTTAAAATAGGTAGACTCTTCTATGAAATCTACCTAAAACAAAACATGGATACAGATTAAATGAACTTACAATCGATTTGATTGCGCGTCTTTTAGTAAAAAAGTAAAAAGTAAAATATTTAAACATTGGGCAGTACATTTGAACATTAGATGTTTACATCGAGGGAATCTATCCATGCTACTTCATCGGGAGTTGCCAAATGGATGTCTGAGATTTTGCCATTGTACCGTCGAATTGGACACACAGTTGCAATGTGTTTTATGGTTTGTTGTGGAGCGCCGCAGTCACATTCAGGGGACTCTGAAATGCCCCACTTATAGACAGAATCAGCACAACGTCCATGATTCGTTCTTATTCGGTTTAATGTAGTCCAGGTACGACGTGGCAAATCGAAACCAGGTTGGGTAGAAGTCGGGTTAGTAATAAAAAGGCCAGTTGTGTTGTAATGATGCCAGGAGGTGTCCCAAACATCCAAGATATTACATTAGTTGCCAGAAGGTTGCTAGCAGTTTTATAAGAGGCTTTCTTGACTTCAATCGACAACGAGTGTGGTCACCGTAATATTCGTGCAAGGGTAACGTGATGTTGTTGGTTACCTTTTTATGTTCACGCATCAGAGCATGCGAGCGTCTGAGTGCAGGTGGAGCGATATTGCTTAACACAGGGAGCCAAGGTAAAGGGGTGGATCTGATAGTACCACTTATTGTACGCATCGTGGCATGCAGCTGGCAGTCAACTTTTTCAGTATGTGTGCTATTCAACCAGACTGGTGCACCATACTCAGCCACTGAGTAAACCAGACTTAGAGCAGTTGTGCGGAGGGTAGCTGAAGTAGCACCCCATGTCGAGCCTGCCAGTTTTTGCAATAAATTGTTTCTCGTTTTAAGTTTTTTTGACGTATTTTCTAGGTGGAATTTAAAAAAAAGAGTTTTATCGAGAATTTTTTTTTTGTATCACAGCCAAGAGTTCGAAATGAAATGTTTGGCTACATGGTTGAAATAGACTATTAGCGTAACCCAGGGTGCAGCGCGAGGAGCTTATCTATTTCACAAACCCCACCCCTATCTATTTCACGTTTGGTATACTGGTGGAATCGATTTCCAAAATATGTTTTCCCCGCAACATACAATCACCAAGCTTTAAAATCAGCAGTACACCAACACTATCGCTCCAGTCTTATCCCAAGTCCTTAAATTTTAACCCTTTAACTTTCCTTGGATTAGGGTAAACGGAATCTTATAAAGTCGTGCGTTTTTTCCCATAAAGCTCACTGTGTAGATGCAATGCAACGTTTTTCCAGAAACGATTATTAAACTCACATACACTTAAGCTATTGGGTACTAATATCATTCGCGAACTGACATGGCTTGATCATATGCTTTCAGTGTCAAAATTGGGTCCCAACGACTTGGCTGCCTACGTCGCTGTAAAAGTTTCAAACCAGAAGCCGTTTTAAATTTTGTCGACAGAGTTCTCAGGCGCAGGTCTTTATTGAAGCTGATTGCTGATCTAATGATAACATCGGGTATGGAACAATAACTTAATACCTCCATAACGAAAATCTTCACGAGCCTCAAGACACTCATCACATTCTGATAAGCATACCTTAGAGGTATCATATGTGAGAACATCTGACTATAATAGTTTATTCCTATCACATTCTGTGGGATACTGGGGATTTGATTACCAAACAATTTTTTTCCCTGCTACATACAATCCCCAAGCTTCTAAATCTGCAATACATCAACACTATTGCTCCAGTCCTGTTCCAAGTCCTTAAACACCAACCTTTGAAGTCTTTTTTTCTATTTGTGCATTAAGTATTAGAGGTATTTAACCTAAATAATTAACCCGAATTATTAAGAAACCTCCAGGTAGACTTTAAGCGTTTTGGACTTGACGGATTACAATTTTGAAGAAAACCTCATCCTCTTTCTAGAACTTTTCAAGCATCTTTCAATTATTTTATCTTTGAGGTGAGCCTGGGTTTATAAATGTTTGATGAAGAGAGATGCAGTGGTAGTTTTAAGGGGTCGCTTTAAACTCGAAATTAGGATAATAGGGGGAGTTTTTTGTCGTTGGATAGTTAAATACTCACCTCTTTTTGTCTTGCAAACTGCCGAGCATACTGCCAAACTTGTTGCGATTAATTAAGCCTTATCAATGTAACATCAACTACAGATATCAAAATTTATTGAATGAGTCAAGCTGCTACATGTAGCTGCAACGAGATCAAAAGTAGTAAGTTGCTGCGTATTTAAATAAATTTTGAACTGTTTGCTGATTTCACCTAAAACCATGTACTGTCTATTACTGCTTTTATTTTTCTTACCGTCGTAAGTTAAATGAAAACAATTATAAGCCTTAGATCAATGAACCATTTGTTCGTTTTATTGTTTTTTACATATATTTCTGGGATTACTTGTCCCCCTCATCAGTGTTTGTACTACAATTATTTCATAATTTTAAAAAACAATTGGCCTTAATACGCTAAACATGTAGTGTTGACATAAATTGATAACATTGAACAAAAACATAAATCTATGATAAAAAATAAATTAACACAAACAATTTTAAAATAATTAATCTATAACATCTAAAACATCAATTTACACTAAGACGATCGACATGAATCGCTATTATCTTACCCCTAAAACTTTAAATTCGACCGCGCTAACGGGAAAATTAATAGACGATAATTAAACACTAGCCCTAGCGAACATGGAATATAAACACAAATTCGGCCTATATTAGATCCACAGCGCTCTAAAGAACTTATATTCTTGCGTTGGTGAGATATTGATTCGTGGATCACTGAACTCCTGGATAAAACTACAAAAAACTTGGTCTTTCCAAGGAAGGAAACAGTATGTCATCTACTATGTGTATACTGGCCCAAAGTCACGTTAAGTATATGAGTGATTCGGGCATAAAAAAAAGAGTTTTAATTCAACTCTATTGATAATGACCAATCATTTGTCGAAACGCGTATAGGATAAATTATATTTTTTATTATTTTATTTCATATTATAATAGTAAAAAATTATGAATAAATAGGTCACTTGACAAGAAACATTAATATTTGTTTATTTATAAAAATTAATATCAGTGACGTGTAAAAACAAGAAAAATTCCAAATGGCCAACAACCAGGAAATAATAACAAAAAATAACCAACGAAAACTTGCGAGTGAAGTGCCAATATCTATATAGACTCTCAGCAAAGTGGTCTCCTAATTATTGAGGTTTATCCTAATTCTAGATTATTTAATAATCCTGAAATACATTTGGTTCGCTTATCGATCGACGCCTATCACATAATAGTAGTTTAATCAATGAGAGAATAATGAAGTAGTTTATTCTCAAGCAAAAGTTTAAAATTTGAGCGAGGCACGAGCGAGAATTTTAATTTGCGAGAGAATAAAATTCATTATTCACGAATCGATTACAATACTTTATTATTCTCTGACAAAGAATTGTTTGTGTATTATAAAAAATAAAAACATTTTCTTCAATTAAAATAATAAATCTTTATTGTTTTAATTGATAAATCAAATTTCTTAATAAAAAAACCCTGATGATAAAAAACGCCCTTCTCATACAATCAACCAAGTTCAGCTAAACGAAATAAGAGAATTTAAATTAAAATTTGATTTTTGAACAAAACTTATCAAAGCAATTGTGGTCATAATTTGAAAATAATTTTTTTCTATTTTGCGTCTAAAATAAAGTCATTTCGATACCCAAATGCGTATCGAAATAGCCTTCATTACGATACGCAAAGTTTTGTCTTTCCAGGTTGGTCACATTGGTCATACAAACGTCAGTGAACATTAAAACGAATAATTATGTAAATAAAATTAATAAGAATATCTAAATTAGTGTTAAATATTTTAATTAATTAAAATAATTAGTAATAATAACAAAATTTCAAATTAACTATTTTTTAATAAAATACAAATTTTTTAAAATTTCAAGACAAAAAATGCAAAATAGAAAAAATAGTATAAAAAACTCGTTTCAAAAGACGTTTTATCGCACTTATCTTTTAATGAAATCAAAATAATTTGACCAATTGGAATCATACCAATTGAATAATGATAATTTTTTTAAAGGAAAATTTTCATTAAACAATAGGTTAAGTTCATTAGGCTATACTCTATAGGTTAGAAAACAATACAATAATACATACTATTATTATCGAAAAAACATACAAATAAAGCTGATATAATTAAACGGAAGAGAATAAAACGTATTTATACGTGAAGACTGGAGAACGAGAGATCTACTTTAACTGCTACCATTGTCACTGATACCATTAGAGACTCTTTATTTTTTGATCGACTTGCAAAAGAAATTTACGTCGGAACTCATGACTTTGTTTATTCTTAACGGATTTCAAAATTGAAAATTTTTCCGGTACTGTCATTCCATCTTTTTCCAAACAAGCAAGATTTTGGGCAAACACGTATATTGAATTGAATAATGTTCTGCATAATAGAATATGGCTATTCCAACTATTTCGAATTACATCTGATAACAACGGCAAATCACTGATGTCACAGCATGTTTGGTGACGATTATTTGTTTTTGCACGTACCTATTTCATGCTGACGATCAAACTATTAACGTCGTCATTTTGTCTTCGATCGCGTTCCAAAATAACTTTGCTGTTTATGTACCAACACTGGACAAACACAAAGTAGATGAAACTCTGTTTCTTCCTATCATCATCCTTACTGCTTATGCAGAAGGCATTGGTGGTCGGACTTTTACCAATTATAACCAATATCCAATATAACCAATATCCTGTCTTTCCACGGCATCAGTTCGTTAGAGCACTTTTACCTCTTTATCTTACAGATGCTGGGTTTTGACCACTTGTCATCTGTTATATAGATAGCCTTGTCCTAAGTTAGTTGCCTGAGAGAGACAAACGACCAACCTGTAGTCTCCGTTTTTGGTAGAAGCTGTTCAGTATCTTGCCTAGCAAGTTTGCTTAGTTAATGTTAGCATAGTTTTTATAATTGAAACACGTATTTTATAGCTAATTTCTGCATAAAAGTCTTCAGTCATACTGATTTGAATTACATGCATAAAAATGCTACACGAAAGATGAGCTGCAAAACTACCCATTTATCGAAGAGTTTGAGGTCAATATTGCACCTTTAATTTAATTGTTGAAATTCAGTTTATTGAACAATATATTTTTTCTACACCCGTACTATAAAAATACACTTATATGGCCAAAATCCGTTTCCTAATGATATCCATCTTGATACAGATTTTTCAAAACGATATAGATTTTTAATCAATAGAAACCCATAGTTTTTCAATCAAACATGCTCTTCATTTGACGTTTGTTGAAATTTTCGTAGAATATAGTTTAACTTCAATAATTATATTATCAGACATTTTGATAATAAACATAATTATGTGTTTCTATTGATTAAATATTATATTTATATTTGTGTTGAACACAATAACAGTAATTACTCGTATTTCTATAAAAAATTCTACAAAATTGCAATTGTTGATAGTTTTTCGTATACTTCCTTAGATTTTTGGGGTAAAATATTTTGTACTGCGTTTTCTGTTTTCTCCGATATGTGTGGAGGAGTCGATGATTAATTCTTTTATAGTTCTTCCTTATTTATCGGGTGTAGAAAAAATGGCGTATGCCACTTTTATGTAATGGTCATTACATGATCGTTGCATAATACACTATTATGTGAAAATTATCTTAAATAGTAAAATTGAAATAACAAGAAAGAGTGGTCCGATGTTGAAATTATAAAAGGTTGCAGTTTGATATTATTGAATGAACATTTGATCACTCGCTCATTTTACTTTGTGGGTTTTTTTAAAAAAAATTAAAATTAATTCTCAAAAATAAATGGGAATGATGTATGTATATCAAAAATACTATAATAAACAAAGGCCAAAAAGAATAATTCTATTTCACGACACTAAAACTAGAATTTTGAAGAGAGATTGGATGTTTTCTTAAAAAAATACAAAATGTTGATGCCTGTGGGATGCGTTTGCATCATATAAACATACAGCTTATAAAATGATTCGCAGAGCTGTCGCATTTACTTTGGAACTTACTATAGTTTCCTGAGCTTGATATTTTTGTATAAAGTTAGACGATGTCCATAAACAATTTCTTTCATACGGTTAAGTCGTTGACCTAAATCTGGGGTGAAACAATCAATGGTTATCGTACCATGGGCATAAAATTTAGTGTATAATTTGAATATAGGTTATTTGAATATAGGAACCTACCTGAGAATCCAGTTTTACTTTAAGCAAAGGATGGTGTATCTCTATCGACGATTGGAATGGATAATTGATCGTTACTATTCTATATTCTATACTATTCTATTCTGAACTAAAAGATTATCTGCTTCTCCATAGCTTATGAATAAGCTCTGGGCTCACCAGAAATCATTAGCTATCTGTTTAAGCTGGTCGTGGTAGAAGGAACTTTCTTTTTGGATTTTTGTTTTGATTTGGGTTGAATGATGACTTCATTATAGACTTATAATACCCATCGGTTGTCGAGGTAAATAAAACACTCTGGGCAACTAATAGTAGCTGTTTTCATTTATTCATTCTAAAAAAAAGAGAATGAAGAAAATACCGATCACGTGACCCAAAAATATTCCAAATATCATGTAATAAAATACATTTAGAAGAGCATTTCATCTATTTTTAATGTTTCAGACAAATTTGATGATAACTTTTTTATTTTCAGTGAAATTCTTTGTATTTAATTTTACAAAATACAACTAATTAATAATTTTTAATTCACTACATTTGAAGATTGAACAATTTTGAATTATATCCCAATCCGAAACACGTATAAGAGAAAAATGGAGTTTTTCTGAGAAAAATCCAAACTGCACTTTCGAATTGAAAAATTCAAAATAACTTAATTGCTTGAGTTTAAGTGCTGAAAAACTCTCTAATATATATAATTCAAAATTGTTCAATATTCAAATCTAGTGAATTAAAAATTATTAGCCAGTTTAATGTACAGAAACATTGTCTTCCGTATAAAGTTAATATACATTTAAATAACATCTAGAACAAATAATTTAATTTTTTAAATCAAAAATTTAAAAATTTTATAAAATAAAAATAATTAAATTATTTTACAATCTATTTTATATTTGTTAATTTTATTATTATTAAACTTAAATAATAAATATATATTAACACTGATTTACCAAAACAAATTGATAGAAAGTAATATCTTGAATGAAAAAACGAAAACACCCATTAACTGACATTTGAGTGCAGTTATTATTCTTGTTTTATATAAACTTTTCACATCGGGATCACCAAAAATAACAAACCATCGAGATCACCAATTATAACAAAGAACCTGCAAAATAAGTTAAAGTTTGTTAGTACATATAGCAGAAATTTTATCTTATTTTATTTCATTTTATTAAATTTTTTTAGACCAGTATCCATTGGTCAACTAGAAGTAGGTCTCCAAACTAACTAAGTCAAAACCATTACCTACAGATTACAGCTATCGTCAAGAGGTCATTATTGCAATAAACCAAATCTTAATAATATTCATTTGCTATAAAAAATTTAAGCAATCAATTTATTTTATTAATGTTCTAGCAATTAAATTTTCACTTGTTTTTTTTATTATCTGTAAAAGACGGTCAAGGACAATCAAGCATTTAAATATGAAAAGAAATAATTGTAATTACAATTAATAAAAACAATTTTTATTCGTTTAATAATACAATAAATATTATTTAAAAAAAATAATAATCGTACAGCGGAGATAAAATTATACGAAAAACATGAAAATGACAAATTAATTTTCATGAAAAATAGTGAAACCTCAGCCTCTTTCTTTTTTCATTATAATAATATTGCTGCACAGTAGTTTGTGTTTTTTTAATATAAATTTGAAAGTTGTAAAATTTTTTTGATTTAAAAGTTATGCGGTGAAAATTGGTTAAAATGCATTTTAATTACAAGGTTGCAGTGCAGGTTAATAATTTTTATAATTTTAAAAAAATTGCCAAATATTTTTTTTATTTTTGGATTATCGTCTGTTTGACTGTTTTAAAAATCTCAATTTTTCATTTGTTTATTCTTGTTTTTAAATATGCAGCTTGTATTTAAATATATTACTTAGACTTTCAATATCCGAAGATACCATGTCAACTAGAAAAAAAAATTATTCAAAAGAGGATTATTGAGATAGTCAACCTGGTATGGAACTCTTATAGTTGAGAAAATGACGAAAAAAGATCACAAAACTAGGCTTAGTATTTCGTAAAGGCTTAGTATTTCGTAAAGGCTTAGTATTTCGTTGCCAAAGTAAAGGTAGTAGTGACCGATTTTTTTCTTTCAGTTTCTCTAAAGCAGTTAACACCTTACACAAAA
Source organism: Diogma glabrata (assembly GCA_963693315.1). NCBI lineage: Eukaryota > Metazoa > Arthropoda > Insecta > Diptera > Cylindrotomidae > Diogma > Diogma glabrata. The sequence continues at coordinate 209,109,168 of OY856187.1, forward strand.
TGGTTACAGAAAATAAGCCAATAACGAACAATTTGATAAGCATGAACAAATAGTCTTATCATCAAATATCTATCAAAACATTTTCAAAACTATAAAAATTAAATTTAAATAAACAATCAATCCATCTTATAAAACTACAGTAATCAAAACATGATTGTTTATAGCTTTCAAAAAATTGAACACAAAACGATAAAAATTCTATCAAACACACAATCGTTTTTATTTATTAACTGTAAACTCTTGCTAGTATTAACAAGAAAACAAAAAATTTCTTTTAATTATTGCCTAAACCGATTTCAATGATTGTGTGTGGTTTTAGTTAAATCATGTTAAGAGAAAAAAAAACATAAATCCATCATAATCTTAATTTGTGATGTCTAACTGAAAGATAGATTTTACAACTTGATCAAATTAATCAACAATTTATGTGAATCTCATTCAATCATCATTCATTACAAGTTACAACATAACACAAATCAAACCACAAGTTAACTGAAACTATAACTCATTCAATTATAATGATTCGAAACAATAATTTCATGCAACTATTAATTTGTAAAAACTAAAACATTAACAAGGAATCCCACGACAAAATACAGCAAAAGAATATTAAACATGACAGTTAGTTTTGTTTAGAAACGTATGAGAACAAGAATTTTACAGTTTATTGTAAACCTAAGAAGATTTTCTAATTTTCTTAACCTTTTAATTGTTTTTTATGTAATTTGAGATCATTGTTTTTAAAATTTAATAAGATATAATCAGGTTTCTAGTTGAGTTTTGTTACTGAGAAAAAATTTAGTCAAAGCATAACAAAATAAAAGAATTTGTTTTTGTTTTTACTTCGCTTTTATTATAATCGACATGCATCTAATAATCTCAAAACAAGCTAGAGAAACTGTGTAAATTATTATAGCACTGATATTTATATTTACGTTTATAATTTAAAAAGCCAATAGCTTTACAGAAATTTTCTATCCAAGAAAGCGGAATTACATTACAACATATGAATACCGAGCCCTTAAAGAGTGCCCTTGAGATCACCCTTTCATTACGTTAAATGAAATCTTCATCTGTGGTCGTTTTTGTAAGTAGTTTTACCGTGGTTTTGAGGTCTGTACGGTTTAGCTAGAGTGACCATTCGTACTGATTTTATCAGTACAGTACTGATTTTCTAGCTTCTGTACTGATAGACATATGCGGTACTGATTTTTACTGATTTTTAAAATTATGTACTGAAAGTACTGATTTTTAAGAAAATTGTTGAATTTTACTTTAAGCTTCAATTTAAATAAGGAAATAAAACAATACGTGTCATCGTTTGGTATAAACTTGTAATAAAAATTATTTGAAAAATAGTACATTTTGCTACAAGAGATGAAAACGCTGCTTTTTCGTGAGTAAAAATTTATTCACGAGACGTGTTAGCGTCGAGTGGGGCAATTTCACGAACGTAAAATGTTTCTCGCGTAGGAAATACAATTTTTTCTATGATAACAATTGAAAAGTCTATTTTCATCACGCTTAATGACCTGTGAAAATGGGTTCTTTTACAACTATGTAGTGTAAAAAGAATAACAAATTGCAGTTGCTATGGTTTCTCATATAATTTTACAAAGTTTTTTAAACAACGCAACCATCAAAAAATAGAATATGAATTTTTAATGTTATGTTGTCAATTTTTAATTTTATAATTTATAGTAAATATCGATAAAAAATATACTATCATAGAAAAAATTGCATTTCCTACGCGAGATAAAAACGTTTTTCGTTCGTAAACAACTGTTTACTTACAAAAAACAATGTTTTCACAAAAAACAATGTATCTCTTGTAGGAAAATATGCTATTTCAAGCAGGCTTAAGAAAATAGACATTTCATTTGCTATCATAGAAAAAATACTTTTATTTTTAAAAGGTGGAGTTACCCACGGAAAAAAGATCAAAATTCTAACCGTGTTTCCCAAGCAATCGTGGCGGAAAGTTGTATTTCACAAAATTCTGGTGTTGGTCTCAACAAAATTTCCTTAAAACTAATTAAAAAAATTAAAACAGATTTGTCTACTTCGTTCACACATTACCTTTCGGCTTAGAAGAGTCATAGGTGACTAAGGATGCTACATATTTTAACTCTTAAAATTTTGTACTGATTTTACTTAGAAAAAAAATGGTCACCCTAGGTTTAGCATTTACAAGAATGTGGTCGTGTTATGGCTTAGTTCTTGAATGCAGATATTTGCTGGCCCCTCTGTTATTTCATTGAGGGTTGATACTATGAAGAAAATGCAGATCAACAAGTAATTATATCTTTCACTTTTATATCGCATTCGATAGTGGCGGAATAAAGTCTCACAAAAGTCTCGCTCGTTGTCTCTTTTGTCAAACTACAGCTAAAACTTAAATTGTTTTTGAGCTTGAGAAATTTCCGAGAGACCCTTTCCGAGCTTAGATTTAACATTGCAGCCTTAAAAATATGTGTACCTTGTCAGATGACTTTAGTTGTGATAAAGTTTTTATGTTGTTGAATAATAAACAAATAATAATAAAGTTGGAATAATAAACAAATAACTTTCTAACAAATAACTAAACCATCTAAATCATCTTTTGTGTAAATTGCAAGTCCTTGCCTCCTTTGAAATGATGTAGTCTATCGCGATGGATAATTTCTTTTACAATCTCTGGTGATTCTTACGAAATCGAAGATTCGTTTGGCCATTTAAACTACAAAAATTTCGAAATCACTTTAAAATTAAAAATTACAAAGTAGAAAACTTTTATGATTAGAAAGACTAACGGTATAGGACTTATCCTGAGTGTGCAATTGTACATGCTATCTATATACAACCATGAAAACTCTTGTCTAGTATCCTATATATTTAATAGGTATTAAGAACCAATGAATTATAGCGGAAAAAAGGACTGATGAATTATAGTATGAATCGCAGAAAACATTGTGCATGGCAGATCCCATTTGTCGTTAATGCCTTCGTTTTCTCAATGCAATGCTTTCCCTGAATAGTTTCAATTGAGTCTCTTCAATTGGCAAGCAGCATCAGTTTAAACATGTTAGTACCAATAAGCAGTGTTCCAATGTTTATTTTATTTTGTCCTCAAAAAGTTTTTGTCTTCCAAAATAAAATGCATAAAAATATAAAGCCGCTCTCAAAGAGCAAAACTTTATTTTCTTATTCTCAGATATTTTAATTTTATTTTAAAAATAAACTTTTGTGCGTGGTAGATATTATTTTGTTTTATTTTATTTCTCTCAAAAGAAAAGAGAAATAGAATCTATTTTTTTCTAACTATCCGTTATACATATTTTTGTTTTTTTTTGTTTTATTGTTGTTAGTTTTTGTCATGTTTCGTGGTTTAATAAGAAAGATTTTAAAAATTTATATAATTGATTGAGTCATAATTTCTAATAATGATTTCAAGTTTTTGTAATTAATTATTTTTACATAACTTAGTAATAAACAATTTTTAATTTGTATTTAATGAATTTAATTATGAAGTTAAAATATTATCTATAGTCATTTGATTATTTATTGACTGAATTTATTTAAAATAAAATATAACAATTAAATTAATAAATTAAGTTTTTTTCGGTTATTATTTTTATTAATTAATTAATTTTTATAATATATTTTATATCTATCTATTTATACACGATTCAATTCATACCCGAGAATACGCTTTTTTCTTTATTTATTAAAACCGGCAGCATTATCTGATGCAAATGTAACAACTCTATGGAATTGTTATTGTTTTTCCAGTAAACTCTGTTATTTTTCAGACATATCAAACGCACTTATTTTCTTACAAATTTTAAGCAAAACATACCAAAAGAAAAGAAAATTAAAAACCTTATTATAAAAAATCTCTGAGAGGATTATATTTATTTTTTCATATAATTATCTCCCAAAAAAATCTTTTCTTGTAATTTTTTATTTTGCTAACAAAAAGTTTTTGCGTAAATTATTTTACTTTATCTTAAGAGCAAGGGCGAAAAATAATAGTAGATTATTTAATTATGTGCTAAAGTGCTACTTTTTTTGTTGAGTCGCCGCAAAAAAAATGGCGTTACTTTATTGCCGTTTTGATTATAAGTCAAAAAAGTAAGACTTTAACTAACTCCCTAGCGGCAGTAAAGTTAAACTTTACAGCCGTTTGCAGTTTTATTTTTA
>OY856187.1:209118349-209122778 GCA_963693315.1 Diogma glabrata
CTTTCCGCAAGTGCATTTATAACAGCGTTGCAAATATCTACTACTTTTGTTGTTGTTGTTAAAGAAACTAAACTTATCAACTTTTCTTTAATTTTATTTCCCACACAATATCGAAGAAAAATTGCTAATCGTGCTGATCCTGTTATGTCGGTACTTGCATCGAGACTGAAAGAAATTAAGCTTGAAGATTGTATGTCTACTTTTTGCTGATCAGTAACATTATCAGCCATTGCCAAGATTCTATCCTTAACCATGCTTCCTTTATATATTCACCATCACTAAAAGGTTTCCCATGTTTGGCAATAACGTTCCAGGTATAAAAACTTGCAGCAGTTATATTTGAAAGACCGCCAATAAATTTCACTAGAGATGTGGATTGAACATTTCTATTTTTGAAATCGAGCAATAAATTTTCTTTGTTCTTGCTTACTTTTTTCAAAGCGCGAGTTATGGTTTGTCTGAAAATGTCGTTTCACTGAAGATGTTCTACATACAACTATGGCAGAACATAAAACACATACTGCCTTATTATCTTTACTGATCATACCATATTCTTCAGTCTTCGAGCTTTGAAAATCTCTGCTGCTTGTTGAGTCATTTAATTTTTGTTTTTTCTTTTCACTTGCCATTACAAATATGTAGATTTACAACAATTTATTTGACTGACTTTTTTACGTATAATTTCACCGGAACGCCGTTATACTATGCGTATATCGATTGACTAAAGACTAAAAGCCGAGACATTGCGAACGCATAATTTCTGAATTTACAATAGTGATCGTGTTTTTTCTAGTAAATGGGAGAGATCGGAGAGATAATTTAAACGTAAAACAAATTATTCGTATTTTTTGAAAATCGGATGTTCCGTGTTTTTTTATTTTCGGAAATATATCAGGTTATATATTTCTTTTCTGAAAACTTCTACAGATTTTTTATGTAAACAACTTGAACTTATCACACATATTATATACATATTGTAAAAATTGTTGGTTAGAATAGTTATTTACGTATCGAGGACTGAGAGTAGAAGATTACGCCTGCGGTTCATATTGAAGCTCGACGCGAAGCGAGGGCTTTTATAGAACCAAGGGCGTAATCTTCCTTTCAGCCTGAGTGTATGTACAACGTTTTATGCACAATTGCACAACTAAATTGTAAAATAAATCATTTTTTGAATTTTTTAAGATATATTTCGACATTGACAGTTTTTAAGAAAACATTCGAAAGAACCAAACATGCTATGATTTTCATTATAAACTTCATAAGTTCATACAATAATTTACGCACCATCGAATCGTAAAACACATTTTATTTGTTACTAAATTGTAAACGTCATTTATTCGAACTGTTAGTTGACGTTGAAAAGTCATTTTTACTGGCTAGTAGTGTTATGAATTTAACAAGTTAGTAGAGAACATATTTATTTCTTTGTTTCATACATTTTCAATTTTTTTCTATGGTTTCTGAATTTTGAGCAATAATTTGGAAGAAAACAGAATTTGATCATTTTTAATTTTATTCGACTTTTATTTAGTTGATTACAATTTAGTAACAAATAAAATATTATACAAGACACGCGAGGTAACTGGTTTTACTGGCTCAAGGAGGTAACTGACTCGTCTTCGACTAGTCAGTTTTATCCTCCATTCGCCAGTAAAAACCATTTTGCCTGGCTTGTAATGTAAAATACTATATTACCCATAAACTAATCGTAAAACACATTTTACAACCTATTTATCATGGCTGAAAGTTGAACTTAATGCTAATTAGAACAAACAAATTAATTATTGTATGAAGTATATAGAGAAAATCATGGCTCATAATTCTCATAAATCATAATTCTCAAAATGTCTAGCGAGTTTAAAAAATTCAAAAACTGATTTATTCTACAATTTAGTTGTGCAATCGTGCGTAAAACGTTGTACATACACTCAGACTGAAAGAAAGATTACCCCCTTGGTTGAATAAAAGCCCTCGCTTCGCGTCGGGCTTCAATATGAACCGCAGGCGTAATCTTCAACTTTCAGCCCTCGATATGTAAATAACTATAACATCATAGTTATCGTGGCTAAAAGTTGAACTTTAAGTCCTCCGCAAAATAAAATCCTGTTGCTATATAAAACGTTAGTCTACTTTGCCGCCCGTAAAATAATTGCCCGTAAAATAATCATAAAATTAGAACAAACAAATAAATCATGGCATGTTGACTTTTTTTTTTAAATTTTCAAAATGTTTAGCGAGTTTATAAAATTTAAAAACTGATTTATTTAACCATTCAGTTGAGCATTTGTGCGTAAAACGTTGTACATACCCTCAGGCTGAAAGGAAGATTGCTTATTTGGTTCAAAGAAAGCCCTCGCTTCGCATCGGGCTTCAATATGAACCGCAGGCGTAATCTTCTGCTTTCAGCCCTTGATGTGTAAATATCTATATTTTGTTTGTTCTAATTTTATGATTATTTTAAGAGCGATTATTTTACGGACGACAAAGTAGAGAAAAAACACTAATGTTTTATATAGCAACGAGATTTTATTTTACGGCCGTGAAGTTCAACTTTCATTCACGATACCTAGGATGTAAAATGAGTTTGACGATCGTTTGTGCGAAAAAAATGTTACTCCAGAGTTGTGAAAATTATTTTGAGAAAAAAATCTTTATTTTATTTTATAAATAATTATTTTTATTCAAATTTGTAAACAAACTGTTTTAAATATTGAAGAAATTATTCTGTAGGGTTGAAATGGTTGAACTTTAATTTTATAAATTAATTATTATATTTATTTTAATTATGAAACAAACTTTAATTTTATTATTAAAGTTATATTTTACAAAAATTAAAAATTATGTAAAATAAAATAACTTTGTTTGAAAATATTTAATTTAAAGACCAAAAAGATTCACGTGCCAGCAAATTTTTCATACGTGCCACTTATGGCACGCGTGCCATAGGTTCGCCATGGCTGCTCTAGAAAATAGAATAACTAAAACACTTTTTTTAGAAAGGTTATTGAAATAAATATAAACAAAATATTTAAATTAGACTTTATTTAGATTTATTTTATTTCAATTAGTAAAAAGAATACTTTTAATTATTATTTTCAGTAAAAAAACACACAAACAATTTTATAAAGATTAGTGTTGCAATAAACTTTTAATAGAAATTCAATAAATATTCTTCTATCTATCTTCTTCTATCTTCTATCTTCTTCTATATAAATAAAAATGTAACTGTTCGTTTGTTCAAAATAGGTAATCTCCTTAAGTACTGGATCGATTTCTTTGAAATTTGGACGATTAGTTACATTTCAATAAAGGCGGGGTTTTACATGATTTCTTTTAGCTGTATATGTTGCATAACATAGGCTGTCAACAAGTACAGGTTTTTCATCTGTTGTATTCTCAATTAACTCAATGTTATGGTCGAGTTTCATTTCATGCTTAATTTGATCGATTAGTTTTGTATAGTGATCAGCCCATAGAATATTTTGTGTTCTCTTTTCGATAAGACTGTCCTCCTTTGGAGCAAGAAGGTCCTCCGTCCTCATTTACTATAAAGATGTCCTCTTTATTCGTTTTATTTATTTTATCAATGAATTTTATTTTTAAATTAAAACATGCTTCTCTGTCGGAAGAGTGAAACGTCGTATTGCTTTCGTGTTTAATGAATTTTATTTTCTCACAAATTTGCAATACTCATTGCTCGCTCGCATTGTAAACTTGTGATCGAAAATAAACTAGATCATTAAACATCTCAACAATAAAGTACTATTATACAGTTAGTTTCTTAGGTGCCTTTGCGTGTCAAAACATAGATGCAATGAAAAATGCTGGAAAATATGGTCGAAAATTCACTGAGTTTCATTTTTATAGAAATCTCACAAATGCAACAAAAATTAAACGAGATTGGCTAATCTATTCACCGTCAGCCGAAGCAGTTTTTTGTTTTGTATGCCGTTTATTTGGTGATTTGAATGGAAAATCGCAAGCATTTTCATTAAAAAGATTCAATAATTGGAATAATTCATCACATTTCGAAGCATGAAGAGTCTAAGTATCACATGACCAATAATTTTACATATAAAATGCGTATCAAAAATGAACTTACTTTCGAGAAATCTTTTAATAATACCACTAAAATTGCATCACGAGGACTTGCTTTTCGTGGTCACGATGAAATTTTAGGATCAAAACACAATGGAAACTTTCTTGGATCTCTTGAATTATTGGCTAAATTTGATCCCTTTTTACAAGAACGTATTTCTCGTTTTGGCAATAAAGGAAAAGGTACACTCTTTTCATTTAACATTCACAAATGATTTTTTTTTATTATTCGGAATATTTTTAGGAAAAGTATCGTATCTTTCAAGCACAATTTGTGAAGAATTCATCTCTATCATGGCAAAACATGTTAAAAATCACATTGTTTCGG
>OY856187.1:209122978-209242523 GCA_963693315.1 Diogma glabrata
GTTTATTATTAGTAGTATCATTAGTATCATTCTTGAGACGAGAACTGCATATCTGCGAAATAAACTGTGTATCGGTAGAATGTCATTGGACGACTTGGTGTTTTTAAGTTATTAAATTAGATGTAAGGATGCTTGGTTAATTTTTTCACTGTGCATGACATTTTGCAAAAGTTGGTTCCTTGTTTTTAGAATGAAAATATGATGGCATGACTTTCATCTTTCAGTTGACTGTGTAGTTCAAGAGCTGTTGGGATAACTATTTGTCAAAAAGAGTTTAAATAAAAACCCCTTATTTCTTTTTTTATGACTTGATTGAAAGTTGATATATTCTTAGTTTGTTGAGCATTAAATATAGAAAAAAAATGGCAAAATTTGATCAACTACATCAATTCCAAAACTAAATAAATTTAAATTTAGATTAGTCAATCGACTTTCATTGCGTATGGTTGTTAAATTTCAAAATAAAATTTTACATTTTTTTCATAGTTAAATTCTTGTTTACAACAGTGATATAATTAACAAGTTTGTTTTCTATTAAAACTAATTAATATATATAAAAGTGGGTGACGAAAGTGATCAGTGCATGCCTCTGGCATGTACCGATAGTGGAAATAAAAGAGTAGCAGAGGATTTGGATCTAGCAAATGAAGTAAAAAAAACCAGAATGTTTCAAGTTCCGGTACATAATCGATTTCTACCACTCATTCAACCAAATGTTGACAAAAATGCGTCATCATCTGTTAAAAATAAAGTTAAAATTCCTCCCGTTATATCTCAATTGAAAAATACGGAAATTCATAATTTAATGAAAAAATTAAAAATTAATCAATATAACGTGAAAATACAATCAAATGGTACAAAAATATTTTGTTATTCGATGAATCATTTTTTATTATTATCTAAAGAACTTGATAATACAAATAGTGAGTTCTTTACGTTTGAACTTGAAGAAAACAAAACAATACGCTTTGTTTTATTTGGGTTACCTGAAATGGATAACACAATCATTGAACAAGAATTAAAGCAGCTAGGATTAAACCCTTTAAAAATTACACAAACTAGACCAAAACAATCAAGAAACAGTGATAACTGCATATATTTTGTTACGTTCAAAAAAGGTTCCATAACTTTAAATCAACTAAGAGAATACAAACATATCTATCACACGATATGTAAGTGGGAAAATGTTGCACCGTCAACTCATAGAGGTCCCATGCAGTGTCGAAGATGTTGTAGATACGGTCATGGAATTAATAACTGCCATATGTTGCCAAAATGTAACTACTGCTCAACAAGTCATTCAGAAGGATCAGACAATTGCCCGTTTAAGGAAGATTCAACTAAGTATAGATGTGCAAACTGCCAAGGTTCTCATGCAGCCAATTCGGTAATATGTCCACAACGTGATATTTATATTAATATTAAAAAAACAATTAATGCAAGAAATTTTGCAACACAAAAATCAAATTTCAGTTTTAACATTAAAAATTTTCCGTCATTACCACAAACACAATACGCAAACAAATATCAAGAAACACTTAAAAACAACATTTCACAGCATGTTCGCCCTAACGATAATATTGTTAACCTTACTACTACAGTCAATGATGGTGTGTTATTCACAACATCTGAGCTATTTAGCATATTTAATGATATAGTTGATAATCTGAAAAATTGTAGAACGAAAGAAGAACAGTTTCGGACAATAGCACAAATAGCAATTAAATATGCAGTTCAGTAATAATTTAGCTGTTGTTACTTGGAATTGCCAAAGTATTAAAAACAAGAAAGTTGAACTTGTTGAATTTCTCCATAAATATAATATTGATGTAATGCTTCTAACGGAAACTCACTTAAAAAGTCATATATCCTTTTTCATTGCAGGTTATAAATTTTATAGACGAGATAGAGAGTTTCAGCGTAAAGGTGGTGTAGGAATACTGATTAAACAATCATTGGCCCATTCACTTCTCCCAGATTTAGGTTTGACGTCTATTGAAAATATTGGTATGGTGGTTAAAACCACTGATGGAAATGATCTTAAAGTGTTTGCATGTTACTGTCCTAAATCCAACCACAACAATCTTCGAGCCGATTTAATTAGTTTGACCAATAGAAATGAACCATACATAGCTGGTGGTGATTTTAACTGTCACCATAACCAATGGAACTGTATTAGAAATAATAAAGGAGGAAGGGTTCTCCACAACCTTTCAATTAATAGTGACAATTGCATCGTAGTATCACCTACATCACCTACTCATCTAAGTCCAATAGGAAGACCTAGTACAATTGATATCTTTATAACAAACAATCGTATACCAATCATAAAAATTCTGAGCCTAAACGAATTAAATTCTGATCACCTTCCTGTTTTTGCCACAGTTTCGTTGTCAGGTACAGATGTCATTCTTCCCAAAACAAAATTCAATTATAGATTTACAAATTGGAATGGCTACAAACAGCAAATACAAAATAGTCTTAAAACCCAAATTTTCGACTCAGATTTTATATCAACAGATGATATTGATACAAGTGTACAGCTCTTAACGGATTCAATTAAATCTGCTAGAAATTGCAGTACTCCAATGGTAGCATTTCATACTAATGAAAGAATTATTTTGAATGATGATATTAAATTACTATTGAAACTGAGAAACACTCGTAGACGGCAATGGCAAAGAACGCGCTATACGTTTCTGAAAACCATTGTAAATGAATTGAACAAATTAATTCAGTTAAAAATTTTTGAACAGCTTAATGAATCTTGGCAATCGAAATTAAAGAGTTTAGACAAGGGTTCTAAGCCATACTGGCGTATCACTACAAATTTTAAAAATAAATTTCAACCAATACCACCTATCAAAAATGATATTGATAGTACTCTAATCTTCAACAATGAGGAAAAATGCCAAGTTATTGCGAACGGTTTCCTTAAGGCACATATACATCCAAATGCAAATTCTTCTTTAAAGACCATAAATGATGTTAATGAATCCTTTGAAAATATAAATTCAATTAATCCTACCACTTTGACGATAGAGTCAAAAATTACGGTTGATGAGCTAAAAAATGTTTTGCATATTTTAAAACCATTTACAGCACCTGGAATTGATGAGATTCCAAATATCCTTCTTAAGAATTTGCCTGATGCTGCCATAATGTTGCTTTCAAAAATTTTTAACAGCTCTCTCAAACTTGGATATTTTCCACAAAATTGGAAATGTGCCCGTGTTACTCCTATCTTAAAACCAGGTAAAGACCCTACCCAACAATCCAGCTACAGACCAATCAGTTTATTATGTACTCTAGGAAAACTGTTTGAATATACGATCAAACAAAGAATTTTAAACATTCTTGATGAAAAAAATATCCTCATTAACGAACAATTTGGTTTCCGTCACGGACATTCCACGATACATCAGATCCACAGACTTGTTGATTACATAAAAAGTAAACGAAACATTCAAAGGTCTACTGGAGTAGTTCTTATTGATTTAGAAAGAGCTTTTGACACTGTCTGGATCAAAGGTCTCTTGCACAAACTAAAAGAATATGGTTTTCCAATCTATCTTTTGAAAATTCTATGGTCATATCTAAACAACCGAAATTTCTTTGTTCAAATTCTAGGTGATAAATCTAATATACAAAATATCCCTGCGGGTGTGCCACAGGGGTCTATTTTAGGTCCCATTTTATTTAGCTTGTATGTAAACGACATTCCAAGGTTTGATAATTGCGAGCTAGCCTTATTTGTGGATGATACCGCCATATTTACGAGTGATGAGCTATCCGCACCTATTATTGGGAGGCTTAATAGTTACTTAGTTGTAATTAATAAATTTTTTGAGAACTGGAAACTTAAAATTAACAATTCCAAATGCCAAGCAATATTCTTTACAAGATGCAGAGCTGCCAGAAAACTACCACAATCCCCAATTGTTATAAATAATACATCCTTAGAATGGAGTAAAGAAGTAAAATACCTAGGTATCTCCTTGGACTCGAAATTAACAATGAAGACTCACATCAATAATACCTTGCTAAAATGTCAAAAACTGTTTTTTAAATTCTATCCTCTGCTAAACAGAAAAAGTAAAATGAACTTTGGAAACAAGTTACTAATCTATAAAGTAATGATATTATCAGTTATTATGTACGGTTGTCCAGTCTGGTGGCGTGCTGCTGTAACACATACCAAAAAATTTCAAGTAGAGCAAAACAAGTTTTTAAAGTTAATACTAAAAGTGCCAAAAAGATATAGTACACGTAGATTGCACACTAAAACAAAAATGAAATTAATAAACGAAACAGCCAAAGAGCAAGTGAATACTTATTTAAGAAAGCTTAGCACGTCTGAAAATCAATTAATTAAACAATTAAGTATGACATAAAAAATAATGAAATTAAATAACTCATTAGTTACAATTATTTATATAAACATTTGTTTACAAACTTTTATGTTATTTTAATTTTAGTTTAGTTTAAGATAGGTTAGTTAGTAAGAAGATCAAAATTAATAAGTTTTATATTAACCATTATCATTTTTACAATAATGTAATTCTATTATAACACATCATTTGGTTGCTGTAAAGTTAGAAAAATAACTAATCTCAACAAATTCATTTTAATCACTATTATCACAAAAGAGATCAATAAATAAATAAATAAATAAATATCATAAATGCCAGTTGTTATTTAGCCATAGCGGCCCGTTGCTATGTAAACATTTTCATAGCAACGTATTGGAAGTAGGGTTTCTCAAACGGGATCCCGGGATCCCGTTTTCGTCCCGGGATCCCAGGTATCCCACTAATTTTTATTAACATTTTTTTGTACTTTTTTCAAAGATATTAAAAATTTTCTCACTCGAAAATCGAGTAGTTTTCAATTCTTTTCTCTCTGTAATAATTAATTTCGTTCAAAATTAGGAAAATGTTTTTTTTGACACATATGGTATCATGGTTTTTTTGTATGGTTTTTTTGACACGTATAAACACAACAAATTAAAACCAATAAAACTTAAAATAGGTAGATTTTTCTGAGAAATCTACCTAAAACTTGCGCTTCATTTCTCTTAATTTATGTTTAATGGTTCTCTTGGACGAATGGTTCAATGGACGTTTCGTCACGAAAATTTGGACAAAATTGAGTGATGGCGCCATTGACAACCTAGTTTTTTGAAAAATTGTTTAAAAATTAGTATTATGAATTTATTTTTGTTTTGTTTTTATGTATTCTTTTTTATTTAATTTTTGAAGTTTTTTTAATTAAAAATAATTTAAATTTAAAAATCAATAGCGCATTTTTTGTGCTGTTTTAATTTTACACATTTTTCTACCACCCAATTAGAAAAATCTAGCCTTTTAGCGTTTCCCGGGATCCCGTGTCCAGGCTTCCCGGGATTTGAATTTTTACGGGAAATGAGAAACCCTAATTGGAAGGGACACCAAAATAACTATTGCAATAAATTATTATAAATTATTTTATTTAAAATTAGTTTATATAAAAATTAAAGTTGCAATAATTAAAATTATTGTCTGAAAATGTATGGGTTTGCAGATCTGGAATGTTCGAATTTGTGTGTTCCACTGAAATCACTTGATCGCTTGTATTTGTCGCGATATAGTTTGTTGGTGGCACTGCTAGTTCCAACGCATCCATTAAAAGTTTAGAAGCCTTATTTTTGGTAGCAACACTCTCTTCTACATACGCTTCTGCCACTGAAGAGCTCTTCCACTTCCCATGCATCTTCAATGTTTCGAAAAATGCCCCTGCTCCAACCAATAGAGTGGCCGATGTTCTTCTAAGGGAATGACCAGTACATCCTTTCCAATCTTTTAATTTCAAAAACCTTGCCACAGTTGCTGGAAAATTGCCTAAGGTGTTCTTTCACACGGGCTGTTCAGTACATTTTCCGTTCTTATAATTTAGAAAAAAACGTTTGGAAGCCTTTTCTCCCCTTGTAGACATATATTTTTTGATTATTTGTAAGGCCCTGATTTTATCCTCGTCTATAATACTAAACCCTGACGAGGGGCCAGTTTTGGTGGAAGGTACCTTAACAACTACACAGGAACCCTTGTCTTCAATGTCGTCTATTGACATCTTCGTCAACTCATTCCTTCGCAAGGCCCCAAACACACCCATTAAAATAACTACTTTGTGCAGAAGGTAATCACTATCAGGGGCATCTTGAATGAAACATTGGATATGGTCCGGCTCTAACACTTTGGATTTTTTTGTTACGTAATTTTTCGACTTCGTTTGACATTGGTATTAACTAATAAAGTGGTTTTCAGCATCGAGTATTTTTCCCAGAGTGAATTAGGGGCAAACTTTTCAAACTAAAAATAAAAAAAGGAATATAAATACCGCTTACAGTGCAATATATAACAACTTTAAAGGACATACCAATTCTTGGAAGTACGCCAATATGACGGTCTCATCTATAGCTGCAATATTATTCCGGGTCGTCCATGCTATAAATAGGCTGTATTCCTGGTCGTAACGGACCTTAGATTTGATTGGCAGCAAGTTGGCAATGGCCTTAGCTGCATTTTGTGAGACAAGATCTGGTAAATCCATATTTTCTTAAGTTTTCGTATATTTTTTTTTAATATTATATGACAGGAACCAATTTTAGTTTTATTAAAACAAATTGTTTTATTAAAACGATTAAAGCTGTTCGAAAATTCAAAGACTACTTAGCAACTACTTATAAATAAATATGAACATTTAGAGAGAAATCAAAATATTTTTTCATAGTAACCTATTTGAAGGGAAACCAAAATGAAACTTTTTTTCAATAATTATTAATTACTCTAATTTATTATTAATACATTTAATGAAAAATAAATCGTTGTACGCACCACTGTCGTTATCAGATTTTAACGACCTTCAGGCGATATGAATCGCTCGGGTCAGAGGCCCTCGAGCTGGTCATATCGCCTTCGGGCCGTTAAAATCATTATGACAACATTGGTACGTAAATAACTATTTCATATATTTATTTTTATATTGCGCCTCCTTGTCATCATTAGAAATTATATTGTTATATTTATTTATTGAACATGGACAAAACTGCAATTACGAGTTAAAAAGAAATTTCTTTACATACAAAAATCAAATAAATTAAATAAATTCAACATAAAACACATAGAATAACAAGTTACTACTTACATTATAATATTGGTACAGGTAACATATTAAAAATTAAATTTACAAATAAACTAATTTAAAATACATTAAATAATTATTTCGTCCTATGTGTAAGAGATTCTTTAAGATAATGAAATGTGAAATGTTTGCTTTAGGTGTTGTCATCCGTGAAATTTTAAATGACCGAGAGTGATCGATAGCGTTAACAGCTCGATCGATAGCACAAGCGGTGTATGTGCCACCTTCCAGTCGTCTGGTAATTTTCGATCCAGATAAATCTTCGTTTTGTTTGCCGGGCTGGGTATTGTTTTTCTCCGGATAGCTTGGAAGTGGTGGTCGTAAACGAACATATTTAAATACTTACTACCCTGACGGCCATATGTCAAGTAAGCAGTTTTTAAGTATTTTTTCCTTGCTTCAGTGTATCGAGCCCAGCATTTCACGAGTGTTTAATGCTCTTTTAGAAGTATCGTGGTCATGGTTTTTGTGTAACTATAACACTTTGTGTGCCCACGTTTCTCGTTTTGTAACCAAAACTTTTAAAGCCCGGACTAACGGTCCGGTTCATATCTTGGATGTTGGAAAGGCTTCCGACCACTTAATCCCGCGCTACAAATGACCTGAAGCACACACAAACCGTGTCTCGTGGGTTTCGGTAGACGTGACTCTTTATTGAGGTTGCCTCAACTAAAAAATCCATATACCAATGATCTAAAACAGAGGTTGATGTTAATGGTTTCTTGCCGTTGAGCGTTAACAAAAGTGATCTCTCCTCCGGAATTTCATATTTCTAAATTAGTAGGCAAGTTCTCTATTGAAGATTAATCTCTTCTATGTGGTATTGGTGTGCCCTAGGACAACATGATCTAATTTGGTATCATTTGGCAGGTGACTAACGGAGTCGTACGGAATATAGGTAAACTTATTGTGTCCGCAGAGCTTACTATCCGTCTTTTCTCTGTAACTGTTCCATTAATAATCGTTGCTGCAGCTAAGTTACATAAAGATTCATATCAAAACTACTTTTATATGCAGATGGTAGTACTCTGCACAAGTCGTTCATTCCAGATTAAAGACCGAGTTCCCCAAAGATTCTTTATTCAGTATGTGTGAACCTATAGGTTCGGTGAATGTAAAAACATTCGTTTATTGGGTATCACCATCACAGTTTCAAACAACCTACTCTGAAACGATCATGTAATGGCGATGGCAAAAAGCGCGTCTAGAAAACTCGGCCTCCTAAATAGAAACTCGGGCTCCTAAAAATTTTCACTCCATACCAATTGCTCCATGTTTATAAGTCCTGTATTTGTCCCTGTATGGAGTACTGTTGTCAAGTTTAGGGTGCTGCCTCTGTTTCCATCTTGGCCCTCTTGGACTCTGTTCAAAAGCGGGCTATACGAATTGTGGGTGATCGAGATTTAACATCAAAACTTGTTTCCCTACATAATCGTCGCACTGTTGCTGACCTCGTTTTTTTTACAAATATCGTCATCAACAGTGCTCAGATGAAATCAGCAAAATCATGCCTCAAACTTATTCTTACTCCCGTTCCACTCGGGAACCAGCTAGCGCAAGCAGTCAAACGGTCGAGATCCCGCGTTGTCATACTGGCAGATCACAGAAAGATTTCTTTGTGCGAACTGCATACAAAAGAAATAGTTTGCCGAAACCCATAGTCTCAGGTGGTTTCAATTCGCAGAGGTTTAAAAAAAACGTTCATCAACACCTTAGAGCGCAAGTTGTTTTGGCACCTAGGTCTCAAAAGGTATTTATGTGTTGTTGTGACACATATTGTAAACCATACAACACAACACTTTTTATTTAAAAAAAAAATGATTCGTTTTCGGTTGTGCTCACACTCAAAAAAATAAAAGTCACTTTTACAAAATTTTTATAAATTTTTTTATAAATTTTTAATCACATAATTTTTTTTGATAAAACTTCAATTTTTTTGCTTCAAATCCAAAAATAATTTGTAAATCAAATAAATTTTTGTTTTTCGGCAAACGGCTGTAAAGTTTAAGTTTACGGCCACTAGGGAGTTAGCAAAAGTCTTACTTTTTAGCCTGATAGCAAAAGTAATGTCTAGCGACAGCAAAAGTAACACCATTTTTATTTTATATTACGGAGGCTGTAAAGTAGTATTTGTTATTTGTTAGTTTGTTATTTTTTCAAACATATTGTATAACCATGACCATAAAAAATAAGTTGATTCTCATATTATGAAATTTTGAAAAGGCTGCTTTGATAAAAAAATTTTATTCGTACAAATTTAAATGTTTTTTTCTCTTTTTTGGAAGTAATTATGACGATACAAATTCGTATTTATAAAAAGTTTGATGTATTAATTTCATATTTATAAAAAATTTAAACGTTTGCAAAAAATAGTGTATTTAATTCGGAGCTAAAGTGACTTTTTGTGTTTCGTCTATAATTGTCATAATTGTCAAACTATAGAGTATAGACTCAACACAAAAAGTATCACTTTAGCTCCTAATTAAATAATGTACTATTTTTCCAAATAACTCGTTTTGTAATCCACAATATTTTGGTAAACTTACAAAAAAATTTGTGAGTTGTTCATAAAAAATTTGTAGAATTTACTTAGTTTTTTTTTGAGTGCATATTCTATAGTGGTCTGTCAGCAAGTGTCCTTCAACTGTATTAATTTAAAATTTGCTCAATTTTATGGTTGAGTTACACTTAAAGGTTTAATTCCAATCGATTAGTTTTATATGGGTGGTAAGTCTATCAAGAAACCAATGTTACAAATTAATATGTCAAAATTTAAGCTTTTCACGTAATAGTGATTAGTGGTTGTCACTTATGTGCTCAAAACCGATCCAATAAAGTTGACAGCTCCTGACCCGAACATCATTTTTTGGGTAGATATTGATTTCCCACAATCTTAATCAAAAGAGTGTACAAAATGCTTTTATCACCGAATTTTATTCTTATTCAATTTTTTACTCCTCACCCATCCGCGAGTTTGCTGGATCTGACTTTTTAAAGTTTCCAATCCATTTAGGCTACCGGAACCCTTCCAAATTCAGTGTTTGGTCATATGAATTTTAGTGCGCTCATAAATCTACACTGCCGAAAGCTATGCTGGCCTTCTATGAGGTATAACCGATCTCAAAACATTTATATTTTTGCTCTCCAACCAGTTCAACGAGATTCGTTTAAATATCGGAAGCGAAAATGTTTCTTCTTTCATCGACACACCATCAACGTGTTTCTGTTTGTATAAAATATAAACATATCTTTAAACAACATTTTTGGTTAAAATTGATTTAATTCTTGAGCATTATTCCATCAACTGATTTGATAATTGCAACTATAGCTTTTAAACCGCACTAACATAGCTTGCTGCTTCCTTGTTCAGGAAGTTTCTTGCTCTTGTCCATCTGCTTTTGTGCTTCAAAACACATTGTTAAGTTGCTTCAGTATCTTCTTTCATAGAATATAGACCACTACATGTAGTCCTATTATGAACTTTACAAAGTGTGACACGAGACTGGGGTGGTTGGTAAAAAATCTGTGGGATCGTCAAATTCATTTTGTTCACGGCAGATGTTAGTACAGAGAGACTGGAAGAAAAATTAGCCTGCTCTATAAAACCCTTTTCCAAATGGGACATAAAAGAATTTTATTTCATTAGTATTTTGTTTCACTAATTCAACTTATAAGATTATTTAATTTAATTGAATAAAAACTGTTTATTTCGATTATAAATTATAAACAATATTTATTGAATTCCGACAAACAATTACAAAATAGGATGACACGGTATAAAACATCTGATTAGACTAGTCCAAATTTAATAAGAACGACCGTGGGAAGTATAACTCGTTATATAGATTTGTTTGTTAAATTGTATCTGTATATGATGATTGACGATGATGATTATTAATTGATTAATGGCTGCGTTCGTTATACACATATTCCTCACCACATAAATTAGACTGCTATTGTTGAAATCTTACAATTGGCCTTCTCTCTCGTTCAGGTTGAGCTCTCAGAACTTACCACGTAAGTGTCGAGCAGGTTTGATTCACATAGAGGTCCTGCACTTGGTAAAACTCATAAAAGTTCTGGCTCCGAAGCTATTCGTTTTCTTTGCTCCATGACTATTGATGGTGATTTCAAAATACTATGAAAGACCAGAACTATTCGGAATGATATTCGATCTCACACTTACCGGTTATTAGTTAATCATTTAATTATTATATTAATTATATTATTAATTATATTAATTATATTTAATTATAATAATTTAATTATTCGGTTCACCAGAGATTCATTCAGCGTATTGATATGCATCGAGTCTTGAGATCGTTTGCGAATTTGAGTTTGATGTTTTCTAATTTCTCCTGTTTCCGTTAGGACAACAAACATCATTTTTCCTAAACCCTTCGCAATTTTTCCTTCCAACCATCGACATCTTTGGCTGAATTTACGAGCGTATACTTCATCGCTTGCTTGAAATTTCGACAAAACTGGTTGTTGTATTAGTGAAGTACGTCTTTAACATTAGATGAAGAAGAGTTTTCGGCTGTTTTCCATGGAACAATTTGGATGGTGATTTCCCATTCGAACCCGTAGTAAATCAGTATCTGCTCAAGAATTTGAGCAGAGCAACATCAGTTGAATCTTCTTCAAATGTTGACTTATCCATTGATTCTTAAAAATGTTTGTATGAAACGTTCAGCTTCTCCGTTCGATGCAGGATGAAAAGGTGCTGTTGTTATATGAACGATACCATTCTGCTCACAAAACTTCTTGAAATTATCTGAAGTGAACGACGTTTCGTTGTCACTTACAATGCAAACAGGAAGTCTTTCCATCGCGAAAATTGATTGAAGTGCACGTATCGTTGTAATGGTTGTGATTTCCGACATCTCTACTGTAAACGGATATTTTGTTTGTGCATCTACATAAAGCAGCTACATAGAATTCAGGAACGGACCGGCGAAGTCAATATGAACTCTCCCACACGGTTTCGTCGTTACTGGTCAACTTTTGTATTATCTTTCAGGATTTGATGCAAATACTTGACACGTCTTACATCGTTCGGACAATATTTTCAATATCGGCATCTATTTTCAACCACCAACAATACCGACGAGCTGCTTGTTGTGTCCTCACCATTCCCCATTGTTCTTCATGCAGCAACTCAAGTATCTTCGCACGTAGTTTGGTTAGAACCACAACTTGGTGCTCGGTTTGCAATAAGAAAACACCTTTGTGTTTAGAGAGCGAACTCTGTTTCAATAGGTATGGTTTAATTGATTCTTAAGAATTTGATACATCTGACGAAAATCTAGTTGTACAAAATTTAAAATTTGATTCAATATGACATCGTCTTTGGTACAACGTGCGATTTGATTGGCGTCGTTTGGAAATGACAATACGTCCTCTTCGTATATTGCGTTTACTTCCATTTAAGTTTCCGCAGATTTATCGAATTTCTCATCAGGAACCATTGGAAACCGCGATAGCTTATCAGCGTTACAATGTTTTTTGGTTGGCTTGTATCGAATTGTATATGTGTAAGCCATCAAAATTATAGCCCATCTCTGTAAGCGATTGCTTACAGAGGTCATGGCGGTCATGACTGGTAAATTCTTTTCTGGATTGAATAATGACAATAACGGTTTTGCATCCGTCACCA
Organism: Diogma glabrata; assembly: GCA_963693315.1. Taxonomy (NCBI): domain Eukaryota; kingdom Metazoa; phylum Arthropoda; class Insecta; order Diptera; family Cylindrotomidae; genus Diogma; species Diogma glabrata. Next base: position 209,135,817 of record OY856187.1, read on the forward strand.
AGATAAACTGTCTTCCGTAGACGTAATTGATGAAATTTCTTCACACCGAATATTATCGATATAGCTTCCTTTACGATTTGGTTCGCTTCTTAATTTGATCGACTAATCGCTTTTTAATTTGATCGGAAACTTCGTGTTGGGGCTTCTCCAACTCGTTCAACGGAGCTGAAATTTGAAAAAGATTGTTAAAAAATCTATTATAATAGTTTACCTTCCCCAAAAACGTTTCCAAATCTTTAACATTTCCCGGTGGTGGCATTTCTTGGATGGCTTCAACATTATTTTCTGTCGGTCGAATGCCATCAGAGCTGATAATTATTAATTTCACGTTTTAAATATTCACATTTAGAAATTTTGCAGTTGAGACCATTGTTTTTCAATCGCTGTAAAAGTTCTTCTTGATTTGATAAGTGATCAGCTTCTGTTTCGCCTGAAACAACAATGCATGTCATCCAAGTAACTGACACAATTAGCAATATTTACGATGATCATCTCAATAAATTTTTGAAATCAAATGATTGACGATGATGATTATTAATTGATTGATGGCTGCGGTCGTCATACACAACAATTAGCTTTTCTACTCTTCCGTCGTACTGAACCACATCTCTCTGTATCTTTTTAACCAACCTTTACACTGGTCTCAGAAGTCGGCTTCTCCAAAAAGTTACTGACCGTTGATGCCGGTTTTTCTGTCGGTCCCCGGATGGAGACTATTTAGAGAGCTGTATTGATTATCCAAGTGAAAATGCTACAGAAGTAGACGGTGCCTTGAGTAACGAGGCAAATCGACACTAGTTAATTAATCCCGCAAAATGGCTGATGTGAGAGTGTTTAGTTCGGGGTCCCTATTTCATATTCGGTATCTAAGTTAAAAGTGATTGAATTGTTAGTGTACAGATCGATTAGAACAGGAGTTACGCTATCCACTAACAGAATATGCCAAAAGTCTTAGGTGGCTTCAACCCGCAGAGGTTTAAAGAAATCGTTAATCAACACCTTAGAACACCAGTTGTTGTGGGACCCAGGTCTAGACCTAGGTCTTAAAAGGCATTTATGTGTTGTTGTGACACATATTCTAAACCCTATTACACAACACATTTCACTAAAAAAAAATAAAAAAAAAAAAAGATCTAGTCCCAGAACAACATACATTCAGATTTGTTTAAGTAATAAGATATCTTGATTTTCTAAAATTAATGTGACTATAATTTTAACCTTTATGAACGACTAAAACGGAACTTAAAAACGACTAAAAAAGGTCTTGTACGTTGGGTAGTGTTGCTTGAAAAAGTTATTTTTTCTTAGAAAGATGGCAAGTTCTATGTTTAGTAAACGCCTTTAATTAAGTCCAGTTTGTGTGCGAATTTCTTGTCAATAAAACTTTGGAAATACATTTAATAAACTCAAAGCTTGTCCGCATTAAATCATTGAAATGATTGATTGATTCAAACTTAAAACTCTATAATCAAGACAAAGTCAAGTTCAAAAAAGAAAGTCTCATATATTAGATTATTTGTCTGTTTCCATAACATTAATAATACAACAAATCAAAATATAAATCCACCATCCATAAAGTAAATAAACGACAAGCATAACAATTGCATTTCCCAGATCATTGCTCTCAAATTTTATAATTCAAATTAAAATGAACTTGAAACAATGCAGACAATAAATTTTGGATAATAATTCAAAAAAATTTGATTCACTCAATTTGTTATGAGTTTTTTGGTTTTGTGGTGAATTTTAAATTAAAATCAAAAACAAAAACCAGTCATAATGGAATAAATAATTGGAGTGGTTACACAAATGTTTCTGTTATTTTGATTGAAACGAATTTACTACATTCAATTTACTGTATTAATGATTTGTTATGATTCTTTTAAGGGGTTAAACTATTCTCTGAACAACTGGTACATTTAAAGATAAATTACTGATGAGATGACAGACAGGAGACAAAAACAAAGTTTATGTCAAACACAAATATAATTTTTTGTGCATAATTTAATGTTTCCGGTGGCAGGAGTTAAGTTTTAGCGCATGTTTGAAATTCTTTTTGTGTATTGAAGAATTGCGAGAAAATCAAGAATTCTTATTGAGATATGACAAATTGGAGTAATATTATGTGATTTGTGTTTGGAAAAAATATATACATTATTTATACATGCACGAGCACATTTGCGATTTTTTTTTATAATTAACTATTTTATAATTTTATTTTATTTCATAGTACCGTCAAATTTTTCATCATACAATTTTTAAGCCTGCAGGATACCTTTTACTATTATTTATACTAGAAGTTACGTTACATTTATAAAACCCTCGGCAAGCGAGTTTTGTTCGCACTTTCTCGACTCTTTAAGGCAAGACTGTCGTGAAACGAATGTTTGTAGTCAATTTATTAAAATCGACCGTCAACTTTATACTGCATTTGGTTTTGTAGTATACCTGACTGTCTAATGGTTGATAATTGTTGTCTGCTTATGTTTGATTGGTTTTGGGACTTTTTGACTTATTTAACAGGTGCAAGCAGTGGCGTAGCTAGCATGGGTGGCACCCGGGGCGGATATTGTGGTGTCACCCCAAAAATAAAAACTGTCAATAATAATAAAAAGCCGATAAACGTAATTTATAATTTTTTTTAATTAATACAAATGAGCATTATTATTATAAGCCCGCAAGCAATTTTTAACTAATTTTAATTTGCTGAAACTCCTCTCACACGAAGCCACTAATACGCAAATAGTGATAAATAACTTTAGTGCGACCGTAAGATTCGGAAGAAATTCTAAAAAATCCCATTCTACGATGAATTTCAAAAAGTCTAGGTACACCCAGCTAGAAACTGTAACATTGGCCGCTTTTAAATGCCTCCTCACCCTTTGCATCTCTATGAGGAGTTCTGTTGCCAATACCGGATCATAAAAACCAGTAAATTTTGATACCGATAATTTTAACTCTTCACTGTTCGCCAAAAGCTAAGTGTTTGTCTGCACAACCTCGAACAATGAAGCTAAATCTTGAACTGACTTCAGTCTAGTACGGAGTTCAACACTGAATCGGTCAAGACATTCCAACATGTCCTTTTTAAGTTGAGCTCTCAGTGTCAGTCCAACATCAGGTGCAAACTCACCACCCGTTCTTTTTTTGCGTTTTTATGACGAATTCGGCTTTCCATTGGAATGTTATAGTCCGCCGATTTTTTCGCAGCAAGATCTATTGCCTCTTCTACAATGAGACTTCGTTATGAATTGACTCTATTTTTGTAGCTAATTGATCAATATTCAAGCCCGTGCTTTGCAATCCAATCTGAGCACAGATATTATTTCTCTTAGAATATCATTCCAAAACAAAAGATAGCAAAGAAACGAAAAATCACATGCTGCATTGATAAGGTTCTGTGCAGCGCATCTAGTGACTACATTTTCTTGTTGATCACTTAACTTCTCAATTTCAGCCACAATCCCATCAAAGTTTTCGGCCAATACTTTTACTGCAGCATAATGAGCACTCCAATGCGCTGTTAAGAGTATTTTAACAGTTGCTTTGTTGTGTTTAGCAAGTACTTCCCAGCGGCTAGTCGAAGCAGAAAAACATGTAAAAATGGCTTCCACTGACGAGTGTTAGCCGTATAAATTAATTGAATGATCTTTGCAGCCCACAAAAATTGCTTTGTTATTTTTTGCTTTAATAATAGCTTGCACTTCTCCATGTATACTACTCATAACAGCTGCATTATCATAACCTTTGGGAGCGACAATTCATAACATCTATACCATCATTTTCAAGATTTTACACTGAAAAAAACATGTCCTATTTCCAATCGAAATGCAGTTGTCTCAACCTCACCGTGCGGGCAGATATGGCGAATCGAAATACGAGATGGATTCAACAACCGTACAATGATAAGCCGATGCAGTTGAGACAATCACATGAAATATTTATGTGAAAATAAAATATAGTTCAATTAATCTCAAATACTTAAATTTTAAAATGAAAAATTCATGATATAAGGCCAAAAAAATATGTTTTCATGGAAATAGCTATTAACTTTATTCAACAACTGTTATATTGGATAGCACTTTATATTTTAATTACACCTCATTCTGTTATCAGGAAAATGTTACTGAGTACTGAGTAGTTGTCCCAATCACGGTGAAATTGTTTGTAAATATCTTTTCTTTGCATGAATAATAAACTGCCATCTTCGAGATGAGGTTATCATTACTTCAATTTTTTTTTCAGTGTAAGAATTTCATCGCTTAAATCAGCGGCTTTTTTCCACGTAAAGGAAAAAATCCAAGGAATACTTCCTTGATTTCCACTTTACTATAGTAATTTCACATATTGATCAAATGTCAGAAGTGATTCGTTATGTGAACATTGATGGTATACCATCAATTTTCACATAACGAATCACTTCTGACATTTGATCAATATGTGAAATGTCAGGTGTGCTATCAAACATAATTCCAAAATATTTAACCGATTTAATTTCGTTGACAAGCTTAAACTTTACGTGGATCGCTAAAACATTTTTGAACTCATTTTGTATATCTGGTGACAAATATGATACTTTTGGTGATTTACCATGCTTCAAATTCAAAATGTGTTCTTTTAACACCACATCATACTTTGACAATAGTTTGGTTAGTTCTAAGAAATTGCCTTTATTTGAAGAACTTTGTCCTTCATCATTTCCACGAAATGCTGGGTTTTGTTTAGATAAAAACAAAGTTATATCCAATAATCTTGATAAAAGATGTTTCCACTTCTGTTTTTTATTATATATTAATTGCAAGGCTGCGTCTCGTATCGTTTTATGAATTTTTAACCTCATTTCCAAAGTTTTCCACTTTTCAAAATTCTCCAGATGTTCATTTGAAGTTTCATGCTCGGCAACTTTGGGATTTAGTTTCCACCGCTTCTGATATCCAGTAGTAAATGTTGATTTTGTATTATTATTATTGGTGACAGCAAATACACGACAACAGAAGCAATACAGGACGCAAGTTATTATTTACAGGAGAGTAAACAATCCATGGCCGTAGAATTTTTTCACCATTATTCATCATTTTATAATACCATTCTTTAGAAAGATGGCGAACATCACCTTTTATGTCTAACCCGTGTCTAGATACAGTAACAAACGACCCTTCTCTATTTTGAAATGTTCACTTTCTTTTTTATGATTTCAATGCGAACATTACCAGAGACGAGTATATTCCAATGTGATACATCTCTTAAGTCCTGAAGTGATTCACCCATGCAAATACTGTCTTCAATAGTAGAAGCATTAGCGGCATTATCACTGTCATTTTCATTATTCCTTTCTAATTCGTCATCATAGGTTATCATTATTAATTCTGTATGGTTGCTGTTACTTTCCGAAGATGAGCCAATATTCCCTGAAACATTCGTTGCATCAACGTGATAATCAGTTTCTTTTGATGAACCTTGGATATCATCGGGTTTTGTAACATATTTATAGATTTGGTCTTTCTCTGCTGGAACCAACTTTTTCTTTAAAAAGTATGAACTCCTCGTGGCATATTTATTTTTTGGATATTTGCTAAACGAAATCTAAAAAAATATTTTTAATTATAGTATAGGTAACAGCAAAGCATTAATTCTAAATATATTTGTAGGATACATAATAGGTACATAGTTCATAATAAGTACACTGTGTTAACGACTAAATACACCGCCAAGAAAATTAATTTATTTAAATTTCCTTGTAACAACTTATATTAAATAATATTTGATAAAATGGAATATACAAATCATAGCCTAATATTATAAGGAACTATTTAAAAAAATATAAGTATGAAATCCTAAAAGATATTTTATATAGAGAATTGAAACCAAAATTAAATATCCAATTAGAATCATGCTCAATAATTTACAAAATTGAATGTGATTTTTGTGAAAAATTTTACATCGGGAAAACCGGAAAATGTTTTAAAGACTGATTTAAGGAATACCTGCCTAAGAAGAAAAATAAACAAAATTTAAAGTTTATTTTTGCAAACCATTTACATAGTTAATAACAATAGCTACACCACTTTGAAAAAAAATTGAAGGCTTTACATTTATGTAGCCAAGGATCTTTAAAAGAATCACTTGATGAGTTTGAAATTTCCAAGGGATTTAAAACCCAACAAAATGTAATTTTAAATGATAAACTTTCATTTAATTCAAATATATTAATATATAAAACTGAAAACAAACAGTATGAGTATGTATCAACCTACAAAAATTTGCAAAACTGCAGTAATTGCATAACTGCCATTTTATTCTACAGTAATTATTTTTGTGTCCATTGAAAAACGATCTATTTCAATTTATTCTTTGAGTTTCAAGATAAAGGAAAAAAAATTATTTGAGATCATTTACAAACACGGTAATTTGATTGTTTGTTAGTTTTCTTAGGTGTTTGCAATTAATTTGTTTGAAATGTAAAACATATATTAGGTAGTAAGGTTAAGCGGATATTTTAGAAATAATTTTGGAATAGAGACATTGAAACTCAAGGGTGCCACCCTATCGACAAAGGGTGCCACATTATCGACGTAAACCACTTTTCCTATACATTATTCAGCATATGTGTTTTCAGACCTGGTCATTAAATAATCATGCTTGCATACTAAATAATATATCGTAAAAAACGGTCAATATGGTATCTATAGGAATATTCAAAGCTATTGAGTAATTGTGGTGATGGGATTCAATGCTCAACATGTTGATTCGATTAATATTGTTAAAATTTTATTTCACGTAATAACTCAAAAATTTTAAAAAGTAGAATAGATTCTTTTTGAACCAATAACACATTTATAGGACACATTTATAAGTTATCACAATTTATAAATTAAATTTATATGGATAACCTGGTTAAAATGGTTTCTAAGTGATTTATCGTTGAAAACATGTGATGGTTTGTTTAAGTTTTTTACGTTCGGGTGTCACCCCAAAACGGTTTCGAAGTGATTTATCGTTTAAAACATTGTGATGGTTTGTTTAAGTTGTTTACGTTCGGGTGTCACCCCAAAACGGTTTCGAAGTGATTTATCATTGAAAACATTGTGATGGTTTGTTTAAGTTGTTTACGTTCGGGTGTCACCCCAAAACGGTTTCGAAGTGATTTATCGTTGAAAACATTGTGATGGTTTGTTTATGTTTTTTACGTTCGGGTGTCACCCCAAAACGGTTTCGAAGTGATTTATCATTGAAAACATTGTGATGGTTTGTTTAAGTTGTTTACGTTCGGGTGTCACCCCAAAACGGTTTCGAAGTGATTTATCGTTGAAAACATTGTGAGGGTTTGTTTATGTTTTTTACGTTCGGGTGTCACCCCAAAACAGGTGACACTCGGGGCGGACCGCCCCCCCGCCCCCCCTTGCTACGCCTCTGGGTGCAAGCTCTGCAGGATGAAAGCGAACACATTTTTTGCAATTGTCTTGAACTTTCTGAAACGAAAATTTAAGGAAATACTTTAGGTAAACAAGTTAAACTTTATGTCAAAGCAATTTTTTTATGTTACCAGTTCAAGATCCTCAAATAATAACAAAAACAAAATCTACCAATATGCGGTTTTGCAAGTTTATTTCTATAGGGGCCCTATAGGGGTCTCCAAACGTATAAATGATTATTTAGATAATATTGTGAAACTCGTTTACCGTTACACTATTCCTTTTTCTGTTTTATGTTATACAAAACGATTTACAATATTGTCCAAATTTACATTTATGTGTTTGGGAATAGGGCCCCTATACTACACCCCAGGTGAATTAGAATATTAAAATTCCGACTATCTGTAAAATATGAGTCTGAACTTGATGATGTTGTCCTAAGTGAAAGCAATGAAAATATAAAAACAAATTTCGGGCAACAGCTAGAAACCTGTATAAAAGTAACATTAAAAATATTTAAACCATTCGCGATAGCAAATGAATTTATAGCATTAACCAAAGAATTTAATCTACTTCAAAGTGAATGAAAAATTGAAATCTAATCTTAAGAATAAAAAAAAGAAGTGGTAACAATAGAACCGACATCCACACAAACTTTTCACTATCGGGACATAATGTATTGAAAAGAGAAGATCAAGATTAAAGGATTCTTCAATTGAATATTTGTTTTTTAATTATTTTTGTTTACTAATCGTTTCATTTACTTACGGTTTCAATCCCACGAACTTTCCACCCCAAACTATTGACTGCTGCGAGAGGGTTGTGACTGGTGAAGTGATATCTTGTCGGCCATCTTGTTGACTCCTGATGGTTTACCATCTATGTCTACCCTCTACTGTTATTTCATCACGTTTTCGGGCTTTCAATGAGGTTAAGTAATTAACCTGCCACGGTTTTCGATATGTCTGGAGTGTAATCGGTTGAAGGGTACGAGGAGCGCAGAACGGTGAACGATAACCGGGATGAAGATCGCCTTTCGTTCGGGCCACTGTGACTAACGTTCTCTTACACCTACACAATCCCTTATTCTCAAACACAGGATGTTTTGGTGGTGTCTTTGACTTGCCAGAAAATGGATGGAACAAAATGCTGCCCCTTGGCTTTCTGAGCCAGAGCCTCTGCCTTCTGGTCATCTGTCAACTTCCCGAATTAACCTTCCAAAACCGCTTTGTTTTTTATGTAGTAGTTAAATTGCTTTTTTTTGGTTGTCAATTTTGTTGTTGTAAGGAATTAGTTTGACTGTTTTGCTGTCACTATTGGGATATAGTTTTCTCGTTTCCTCCTCAGGTTTTTCTTGGATTTGTTTTTAGGTATATTTTTTGGCTCTTTTTTATGTTGACACTATTTTTGTTTTATAATTTTTTTTGCTTTCGGTAAATATTTTGTCTGCCTCGGTAGAACTATCAAAGTCTGTAAGACTATCAAAGTCTGTATCTCGGGGTTTGGGTTCGAGCTCGGCGCCCATTATGTTTATTAACTCTGTTATGGTTCTCAGGACGAATGTAGTCAGCCAAACTCCCTCTTTTTGTTCTGTCCTGTAATGAGCAAGATATTCGGTGTTAGTCGTACTTTCATTTCCCGATCTCTTTACCTATAGCAATATAATATACCGTTATGCGGAAATGTATGTTTATATTTTTAAAAACTTCCCAACAAACGTGTTTATAAAAACACAATTCTTGAAAATATTTCGAAGTACATCTTGCACTTTCGGGAAGACAGTCTCATATATTTTTGATTTATTTATGGAAAACTAAAAAATTTGTTTTGATTACTTATTTTTTTGTTAAATTTTTTTAATATTTTTTTAAATTGAGCTGGTGGTTTGGAACTGAGTTAATATGAATTGGCAATTAATTTTTTCTACTCGCTTGTTTTAAAAATCAACATTATTTACGTGAAAATCGGAAATAAAATACGTGATTATATCATAGCATTAACTGTCAATATTAATGTTGTACTTTGCTCACTGGTGGATTACAGTAGATGACAAGTTTTAAAAATGTAATGAAATGTCGATTTTAAAAACAAAAAATAATATTTATCCTTGCGACAATTCTTTTTGTTTTTTTTACGTTCATAATTGCGGGCGTTACTGTTGGCAGAATAACAATAACAACCACTTCTATTGCGCAAAGATCTTTGAATCAATGCATCACAATGAAACAGTTTATTTGATTGTATTGAACCCTGAAATACATTTTTTGATTGTTTTTTATAAACATTTTGATTGTATTTTACAAAAAAAATCAACAACATTTTCGCTCGCAATTGAAACCAATGCGCATGTTCCTCTGTCGGCAAAAAAGACAAAGACGTACTATTATTTCATTTGAATTAAATTTTTAATGTGGAAAAATTGGGTTTAATGAAAGTTTTCAGCAATTAATAAATCGGTGTAAGTTGTGTTGATACTTTTTAATCTAGTCCCTTTTTCGGAAATTGATTTATCTGAATATTTATATTCGTTTCGTGTGTATACAGCACGTGCTGTAACCATCTTGATAAAGTTTCATATGTTATTTAAAATTATATAATTGTTTAATCGTTGACGACTTCATAATTAAGATAGATAACTAAAATAATGACAAAAATGAAATTCAAAATTGTTTTCAACTTCAATTTTCCCAATATAATATTTAAAAACTAAAATAAACCTCACATTATTCCCAAAAAAGGGTTAAATAAAAAATAAAAACAAAAAAAATGAAGTGCGTAATCTTTACACGCTGTTGAAGTAAAACTTCTTTGGCCACTGCAGCAGGTATTACTAAAAATATTAAATATAAAATAAAATAGATATATAATATTGAAATTTAGAGTTTCTTCTAATATTCTTGATAATATAATTTGCAACAATGTGTAATAAAAAGCCATATTTACATGTTTTTCAAAGTCTTACAACGTATTACAAATTAAATTTCACGATGAATGCATGTCCACTTAATTTAACAATTGGTACAACAATTGATGCATTTTTCAAAAAATTTAGCAAATTTGTCATAAACCTCTAATTTCATATTTCAATTATGTTAATAATTGAATTGACTTTGTAACACATTATGTAAATATTACTTTTTATTACACATGCTGCAAATTATATTATCATGAAATGCAACTCTAAATTGCAATATGACATTTTTATTTTATATTTCATCTTTTTATTAATACCTGCCACAGTAGCCAAAGAAATTTATTTCAACCGCGTGCAAAAATTACACCACTCACTTTTCTATATAACAAAACAAATTTAATCAACATAAATATTTTTTCCCGCGCGGGAAAGCCCGGGATGCAAAATTTAAACACCATGACTATCATGACCACCGTGACACCACCACGACCATCATGAACACCATGACCACCATGACCACCGTGACCACCATTACCACCATGACCGCCATGAACAATATGACCATCATGACCACCGTGAACACCATGACCATCATGACCACCGTGAACACCATGACCACCATGACCACCATAATCACCATGAACACTATGACCACCATGACCACCATAACCACTATAACCACCATGACCACCATAACCAACATGACCACCGTGAACACCATGACCATCGTGACCACCATGACCACCATAGTCACTATAACCACCATGACCACCATAACCAACATGACCACCGTGAACACCATGACCACCGTAACCACCATGACCATCGTGACCACCATAACCACCATAGCCACCATGACCACTATGACTACCATGACCACAATGAACACAATGACCACCATGACCACCGTGACCACCATGACCGCCATAACCACCGTGAACATCGTGATCACCATTACCACTATGACCACCATGACCACTATTACCACCATGACTACCATGACCACCAACACCACAATGACTACTATAACCAGCCCTAAAGAAGTTTTACTTCAAAAAACTAAAACAATTCAAAATATAAATTTAAAAAATTACGAAACTCAATAAAATATTACGAATATTATATTATTAGATATTTAAATCTAAGATCGACACGTCCAACTCATTCAACGTTTAATACGATACTGAATAAGCGTATACAAAATACAATACACATAATCGAATTGTCGCATACTTGCCGAACATAATATTCGTTTGCCTTTTTTACTTCTAGTTTCTTTTTTATTTTATTGTGTTTAAATTTCTACTTAAGTTTTTTTGGAATTGTGTGCAAGTATATGTTTAAAATTCAAAATCAGACTGTAGTATGATAGAGATGAATATATATTGTTATATATCTGTTCAAAAGACTACTTCCGACATTTATATGTCGACATTTATATGTGTGTCATTATTGAATTGTATCGTATATTTGCCGAATATTATATTCGTTTTTTGATCTTCCGTTGCCAAATTCTTAAAACGCGCCTAAAGAAGTTTTACTTCAACAAGAAATAAAATACATGCAAAATAATGACCTTGATTTCATCAGAATTTTTCAAGCTTTCTTTGTAAAGAATGAAATTACCTAAAATGTTTAAATGTAAAAGTAATTAATTAAAATTAGTCTGGGATAGTGTAAACAGTTTACGTAGATTGGGATTATGTTCAGTAAAATTAGTTGTAAACGAAAACTGTATCGTGAACATAAACCGTGTAGATAGAATTAAAGTAGTTATTTAATTGTGAACATTTCTACAATCAACAAGGAAGGAAGGCTGATATACGTGGCAACCATTTACATTTAACTCTGAAATACATTTGATTGTTTTTTATAAACATTTTGATTGTATTTTACAAAAAAAATCAAAAACAATTTCGTTCGCAATTGAAACCAATGCGCATGTTCCTCTGTCGGCAAAAAAGACAAAGACGTACTATTATTTCATTTGAATTAAATTTTCAAGGTGGAAAAAAAATTGGGTTTAATGAAAGTTTTCAGCAATTAATAAACCGGTGTAAGTTGTGTTGATACTTTTTAATCTAGTCCCTTTTTCGGAAATTGTTTTATCTGAATATTTATATTCGTTTCGTGTGTATACAGCACGTGCTGGAACCATCTTGATGAAGTTTCATATGTTATTTAAAATTATATAATTGTTTAATCGTTGACAACTAAAAGAATGACAAAAATGAAATTCAAAATTGTTTTCAACATCAATTTTCCCAATATAATATTTAAAAACTAAAATAAACCTCACACTATTCCCAAAAAAGGGTTGAATAAAAAAAATAAAAACAAAAACAAGAAATACATGCAAAATAATGAAATAATTTTTCAAGCTTTCTTTGTAAAGAATGAAATTACCTAAAATGTTTGGAAAATTCAGAAAAATTGTATATAACAAATTCCTGTTGTAAAACGTAAAATTAGTTTTGAATTAGACTGCGATAATGTAAAGTAATTAATTAAAATTAGTCTGGAATAGTGTAAACAGTTTACGTAGATTGGGATTATGTTCAGTAAAATTAATTGTAAACGAAACACTGTATCGTCAACATAAACCGTGTAGATAGAATTAAAGTAGTTATTTAATTGTGAACATTTCTACAATCAACAAGGAAGGAAGGTTGAAATATGGGGCAACCATTTACCGTTAGGTTTCTAGACATGTTTAACTCATATAAATACCTCATTGTGAGTTGAAGTCTTCTATTTTGTATCATCTGCATATGTAAAACATTCGGATCACTTCCAATAATTATTAAAGAACCTTTTTTTATGTTCCACGAAAATATTTAATTTACACAACCCGCAAATCTGACATATAGAGATAGATAGAGTTATAGTTTTACTTATTATTGTTAATATTTATGTTTGTATATACTCATATGTATTCAAGGGAGACTTTATGTTTACTATCAAGTTATTTGTTTTAAAACTAAAGACGCAGGCGTTCATGCGTTAATTAGCGACGAGATAAATTATAGAACGAGATGAATTTATAATGCAAGATGAATGGATTCCATGTGATGGAACCCTAGAGAGAGAAAGGTATTTTAGTTTATTACAAGTAGAAAAAAAGTCGTTCAAATGAATAACTGTACATTACTTTTATTCGTCTACAAAAAAACGTTTGTCAACAATTGTTCAATTGTTATAACGAATTAATTCCTACGAATTCTAACTCGCAATAATCAAAATTACCGTTCTCTTTCTTAATATTACATAATTCAATGTTATACAATTATTTTGATTTAGTTAAAAGTAATTCAAACATAATACGAGTATGAACTTGTTTGTCTATGGGAAGTCTAACAAGTTTATTATTACGATTTAGTATTATAATTATTTCGTGTTATTATTCTTATAATATAACCGCGCATCATGTGTATAAATTTTTTTCAATTATTTCTTAACGGTGGACAAAATAATGTTATGCTATGGAAAAAGTTGATCAAATTACAACTATTTCATTGTTGCTTTACACACGAGTGTGTACTTATGATATCTATATCTATGACTTGAGATATTTTCGTTATTTTTTTGTTGATATTATTATAACAAAAGATGAAAGGTCAAAAAACTTTAAGAATATATCTAAGAATATTAATTGTATTATTTAAATAGAATCTCACGATTTTAATAACATTATTCTTAAGATTTATATATTGTTAAATAAAAAAAATTTGATTAAATTTTTTTGTTTATTAACTTCTTTTTCTTCTTCTTAAATAATGTACTAATGATTAGAAAAATTGATTTAATAATGGCTTCTCTGCTTGGTATTATTTATATGTAATGTAAACGATTAAGTTATGATTTATAGAATTCTATAAACATTTGATTATATTCTGTATCCTAAACTTCGAACATAAATGAAATGACCATATTTAAAAAAAATTTAATTTTTATAACTTAATTTGTAAATTTCACATAAAATTAAATTAAATCATACTTAACTTGACCGTATTAGCAAAAAATTCATTTTTCTTTTATTTCCTATAATTATTATGTTGCTATAAATCTTAATATAAATAATAGAAGGAGAAGTATAAAATAATGAAATTGGAAATTAAATATAATTAATTTATTTTTTTTTATGTAATCAAAAGCTGACACAAGATATGATTATTGACGAATGTATTACGATGGACGGTTTAGTTTTGCTTGAAGTTGTAATAAATTAAAATTAATTTAATTATTGATTTTCTTTAAAAACTTTCATTTTTACTTTAAAACACATAATATATAATAGTGAAATAGTGAATACATTTTTGTTGACAATAGTGAGTTAATAATAGAGAAACGAAATTTTGATTGATTTCAAATTCTTATTTTCTACGATTAAACTAGCAACTGTCACTTATAAAGTTATAATACAGCTTTTAGTAATTAAATGAAGGACCTTATATTTTTTATGATAAAATCATCTAGTGCGTAATAAAATAATAAAGAACACATTATTTGCATGATAACGGTTGTCATGAAAAACTCTTGAAATTTCATCTTTAAGTTTATTTCATCTTCATTAGGGTTTCTCATTTCCCGTAGATATTCAAATCCCGGGAAGCCAGGACAAAAAATATTAAATTCCCGGGATCCCGGGAAATCCCGGAAACGCTAAAAAGCTAGATTTTTCTAATAGTAGTAGAAAAATGTGTAAAATTAAAACAGCACAAAAAATCCGCTATTGATTTTTAAATTTCCATTATTTTTAATTAGAAAAACTTCAAAAATTAAATAAAAAAGAATACATAAAAACAAAACAAAAATAAATTCATAATACTAATTTTTAAACAATTTTTCAAAGTTAGGTTGTTAGGTTGTCAATGGCACCATCACTCAATTTTGTCCGAATTTTCGTGACGAAACGTCCATTGAACCATCCATTGAACCATCCGTCCAAGAGAACCATTAAACATAAATTAAGAGAAATGAAGCGCAAGTTTTAGGTAGATTTCTCAGAAAAATCTACCTATTTTAAGTTTGATTGGTTTTGATTTGTTGTGTTTATAATTATATGTGTCAAAAAAACCATGATACCATATGTGTCAAAAAAAACATTTTCCTAATTTTGAACGAAATTAATTACTACAGAGGGAAAATAATTAAAAACTACTCGATTTTCGAGTGAGAAAACTTTTAATATCTTTGAAAAAAGTACAAAAAAATGTTAATAAAAATTGGC
Source organism: Diogma glabrata (assembly GCA_963693315.1). Classification (NCBI taxonomy): domain Eukaryota; kingdom Metazoa; phylum Arthropoda; class Insecta; order Diptera; family Cylindrotomidae; genus Diogma; species Diogma glabrata. The sequence continues at coordinate 209,151,373 of OY856187.1, forward strand.
GGGATACCCGGGATCCCTTGATCAAATCCCGGGAAAACAGGATGAAAATTTACCCCCGGGATCCCGGGGAAAACGGGATCCCGGGATCCCGTTTGAGAAACCCTAATCTTCATCTTAAAACTTTAAGTCGTATAAACTTGGATTGAAATAAGAACTAAAATGTATGACCAAATATAAAAATCACCATTTTAGTTTGATTGCATATAGAACTTAGTTTTTAGTTGGTTACATTGTTCCTATTCATTGTAATAAAAACAGCAACAGTCTACTAATATTATAAAAACTGTCGTAATATTAAAAAATTGTTCAATAGGCCAATAAGTTTTTTGATTAGCCGAACAATTTAATCGGTTGTCAGATTAAATGTCGTTTTTTCACAATGAAAGGAACCGATTACTATAAATCTAGAAATCTAGTTGGCAAATATCAGCTCGTATACATTTAGCTAAATAGTCAGGTTTTCGAATAGAACATTTTTATACAGAAACCCAATACTTGTACCATTTCGGGTTTCTTAATAAAATTTTCCTTCTTCCCAAAACTATTTGAACTCTTAATACAGATCAAAATCTTGATGCTTGGCATCCCGAGGTTTCAGACCCTTTATATTTAATTATTATTAATTATTATATAATTACAACCAACATTTTTTTTCTTTTCAGGTAAGTCAATTTCTACATAATGTTTGGTTCGTAGCCTAATGTATTCTGAAAGAAATAAAATTACTCGAATTTGCTATATTTGACGAAAATATGTTTGAGGGAAAAAAATTGAGTTTTATGGTTTTGATGCAAACTAAATCTTAGTAATGCATAAAAGTGTAAGTAGAAATTTGAATATTAATAAGTCTATATCTGCATTTCAGGGTACGCATTGAAGCTATTTTAAGCCTGGCTTTTGAAGCTATTGAAGGTATTGAAGCTATCTTAAGCCTAGCCTGGCCGTCAATTTAGCAGTTCCTAACCCGACTACCAATTTGTTCAGTTATACCCTATTATGATCCGGTCCGGATCAGGTAAATCCTAATAGGGCATTTGCATCCGGCCCCTATCAGAAATCATACTTGATTTCACTTCTAAGGCGTGCCGTATTTGTCCTGATCCGGCTCGGATTTCGAAAACCTTTCTCATCCCTAGTAGCAAATGCCGGACCAGGGCCGGATCAGAATCATATCTGATTTTCCAATTAAGGTTTACCCTATTTGTCCTGATCTGAGCAAGGTTGGCAAATATCATGATATTTATATAAATATCAAAATATCCGATATATATCAGATATACATCCGATATATATCATGTTCTGATATTTATTTTTGAATAAGTTGTTTATCTTAAATATTATTCAATATATGGCCCTTTACACAGTTGTATGCAGTGCAGCGCATCACTCACTCGTTTCTTACCTCTTTGCCAATTAGCTACATCCAAATATGACATTCCTATTTGTCAAAGAGAAAATAGGAATGGCCCATACAAGGTTGTACAACTGGCCCAGTAACAGACCAATAACGATAACCAGTATTACAGCAATGACCGAGTACCGGCAATTATGACAGGGCCATAAATAACTTAAAATATTATCATATGTAAATTTAAATAAATTAAACTCAAAATAATTAAAATAAAGTAAAAGTGGTCAGAGAAAAAAAATTTTAACATTACATATTAACAGCCTTTCAGCAGAGCTGCGATAATTAAACTATAGGTGAAAATTTTCAAACTGTATATTTCTAAAATGGATAACACTCTAGTGTATTTCTACCAAATGACAAAGATCGGCCAATTAACCATTAACGTGCCATTACTTAGCCATTTAAAGTAAACTGAACTGGTTATTTTCTATAAACCGTAGATCGGGTGTTTCATGGTTCCAGAAATAGCAGAATAACAATAGACATGTATTGTTTACCATTCACGGGCTAGTGTTTGGCTATTCAAAGGTAACTAAATACTGACTATTTTCTGTTAACCATAGATCGGCCGATGAATGGTTCTAGTACTGTCACAGTAACAAAAATCAAGTACTGTTAACTATTAGTGGACTAATGCTTCACAGTAAAAAAAATCTATTGAATTTTACATGCCCTGGATAGTGGGCAAATTTGCCTATCCTTGTCATGTAATTTTACATACAATAAAAATTACTATAATGCTGTAAATATTCAATTTATAATCACGTAATTTTACATGAAATTACTGTAAAATACTGCGGGAATGAAATGTAAAACAACAGCACTATGAGTGTCAATCTAAATACTGTTTCTGTTTAATTACAGACGGACAGTAAAATACTGCGGGCAATGGCGTGTAAAACAACAGGAATATGAGTGTTAATCTAAATACTGTTTCTGTTGTATTACGGACTACCTAATGCGATTTTAATAGCTCGTCCGTAATATTCAACTACTAGATATTCAATTGTTCGTATCAAATCCAATAAGAAAAAATGAATTAAAATGCTCAAATTGAAATTTTAAAATATTTATTAAATTCATTAAATTCATTTATACATTTTATTTTGAAAAAATTCATAAGAAAAGATATGTAATACTTCAAAATTATTAATTATTAAAATTATTATTATAGAATGTGTTTTATAAAATTAAGAACTTTGGCCTTATGGTTTAATTTTTTTTTCTTGATCCTGAATAGTCTGCATTCAATTTTAAGCACGTTCTTTGCAGCACTTCAAATGTTTGGGAAAGGCCGGCTGGGTATTATAAATTAAATACAAAAAATGAACTGATTAGCTCATAAATTGCTCTTTTAGTTGAACAATGTATAGAATTAATTCATTACTTGATTCCTATTATTAAAAAAAATGTATTTTCATCATTCGAATCTGAGGAAGAAAAATAAAAACATTAGTAAAAGAATAATATAACAATTTAAGAAAAGTTAAAATATATACATATACACATATAATTTATAATTTACACATATAATTTACCTAATGTAATTTACATTACATGTAGGCATTTAACCAATTTTCAAGGGTATTAATCATATCGTATAGATTTTTAGGCTCTTGTTGTCGGATTTTTGAATATTTAGTCCAAACCCTCGACATTTAACGCCTGATTATTTGACATCATATGCACAATATAAACAACCTTGCTATATGCAAAAAGATTGATTGTTGTTTTGATTAAATCTTTAAAATTTATTTTGTATGGAATTTATATTTCGAATTGGCGCTAAATTTTTAAATTTTTGTATATTGAGCTATATATTTCACGGAAAAAATAATTATCATCACGGAAACAATTATTATTAAAACATTTTTACACCTAAATATTTTTGCATATAAATAACTTTACTTACATTTTTAAAATTTTTGTTATTAAATTATTTTGTAAATTTTATATTTTTTAAATTTAAGCACACCACAATAATATGAAATGCACTTGTAAAATGAACTTGTATGATCTTATTTATTATCCGTTTGTTTAAACTTAGTTTACGAAATTTAACGATTGCATGTGAAATCGTTCGTTATATTAATTTTACATGCCAAATCGTTTTATTTACGCTACCGTTAGTAGTTTTCAATTAAAACATAAGTAAAATAACAAAATTAATGTAAAATTCAATGAAAAAGCCTGTAAATTTGCATTTTAAATATTAATTTACTGAAACAATGTATAATTACATACATTTTCATTTAAAATATAATAATTTGTCGTATTTTACATGAAACCAGTTTTTTTGTCGGTAAAATCATGTAAAATCTGCATTGAAAATTCAATTTTTTTTTACTGTGTTGGCTGTATTTCAAATTCTGGAAAACCCTGCTTGGGTAGTCATTCCATTCCACCAAACCATTGCTGGTGTATTTCTAAACTAAGAATGAAATACATATTTTGGAAACGGTGTAGATTTAGTTAAAAGCGCCATTACAAATGGAATGAAGACTGAAATAAGTAATCATTTAAATAAGGAAATATATATGTACTTCATCTCTTTGGTGGTTATTGAACCGTTTACCTAAAAATCGATATTCAAGCATAAATAAGCTAGGTGATGAGGTGCATTTAAAGCCATGTCTCTCCTCCGATAAAGTTTCTTAACTTCTAAAGGTTGTTCTAGTTTAAGATCGACTGCCAGTTTATGCCAAATTTCAACTACAACGGCAATAGTCGTTTTATCTCTTTGAGCTCTGTCTAAAGCGACTGCTATTGTCTTTAGATAACAAAGCATATGCTTAGCATTCATTACAATGTTTATGTCATAAGATTAGTTTTGCAAGCAGGGCTGCGACTGTTAGTTAACACTGTTAGCAGTTTTTCCAACTTTAAGGTAGGAATGATTAATTATTTATTTTTTTTAATAAATATCATGATATATATCAGGGAATAAATATCGTGATATTTATCAATGATATATATCGGATATATATCATTGATATATATCATGCCAACCTTGGATCTGAGCCCTATTTCATATTAATAAATTTCATTTGGTTAAAATTCACTAGAGTATTATCCATTTTAGATATACATAGTTTACGAAATTTCGCATATACTTTAGTTATCGCTTCTCTGCGTTATGAATACATATAGGTAAGTATAAAGTTAGAATATTTTTATAACATTTTTGTCTAATGTATGCAGTAGTAAATTTTCTAATTTTTCTAATGTATGTTAAAGGAAATTCCCTATTTTAAATGATCCGGTCCTGGTCCGTTTCTAGTAGGGCTGCCTGATCCGGTTTGGATAGTTTAAGGCGTTACATTACTGATCAGGACCTGTTCAGTGTGCCTGATACGGTTCCTATCAGTAGTAGGGAAAGCCGTATCCGGTCCAGATCTGAGCCCTTACATAATGCTAGTCGGGCAGGCAGTATATTTTCTTGTGAATCAAATCTCTACAGTGTTTGAAACTAGTGCCTCTTCATCCACTTGATAGAATTTTAAGTGGTCCGCTTAAAGGGGTTGTTTAAATCTGCTGTGTCATGTATGAATATCTGTCGGCATGCTTAAATTGTTTTTATTAAGCTTTAAGCACTTTATTGATCTACTCTAATTGAACAACCCAGTTTATTACTTTGACGTAAACCCGTTGCATTACATCAGGTAGAGAACTATGCTTTTCTAATTTCATTTCTCATCATTCCGTGAACGGTTTTAGTTCACAAAAAGGACCCAGATCAACGAAAGGTTTTGTGTAATGAACAATAAACCTGCAAGTGAGCCACTAGCAGCAAGTAAACGGGGAGATTGCGTGCTAAGATTAGTTATAATCCGGGAAGCTTCTGTCTTGTGAGGTCAAGTAGGAATATCCCTCCTTGTCCAGCACAAATTAACAGATATGCACGCAAAAGAGAAGAAAAAATGGAAATAGAGAAGAGAGACTCTGACAACCCCAAACCCGACAAACATTCTGTGCATGGTGCACGAATCTTTGCACATAATGTGCAAATTTTTATTTTGTTACTTTTTTACAATATTCTAGTATATAAGTAGCTTAAATTTAGTTGAAGTTTAAAAGTATTTAAGTGCAACCGTCATATTTATTTATTTTAATTTAATATTTCTAAGACGTGTTAACATGTATACAAAATATGCATAGAACTTTCAGGCATAAATTCATAAATATTTGATGCATGACTTTTGTGACTTGGTAACATCATTACAACTTTTTTGGTAACATCATTACGACAAAAGAGGATTGCTCATTGCAGTCGTGTTTTTAAGTTCTAAAATGAAAATGTGTGTGATTGCATTTGTAAATTAGAGGTCCATTTTTTCGCCTTTTTTACCGATAAAATTTAAATGAAAATAAATCAAAATTCAAAAAATTGAAATGTTTGGCTTACATATAAAAAATATTATTAATTTTCCACAATTTTCTTAATATTATAAAAAAATAAATTTAAATACATATTACAAAACCAACATGAAAAATGACAATCAAAAAATATTAAATAAAAATAATCATTTTTTTAATCACTAAAATTAATTATTCAAAGTGCTAGTTTGTTTTTGTAAATTTTTTATTAAACTTTACAAAAATATTTCTTTCGCACATAATTTTAGATGCAAATAAAATAAAATTCATCAACTTATTATTACGAAAGTACATATGAGATTTTAGAAAATGTTAAACTACTTTTTCCCTTACCATTTTTTTATTCTTTGTTTAATATTCTTATCATTTAATAAATTTCGTATAACTTCGTAGTTTATTATTCGTGAAACATGTGGCTAACGGTTGTGTGCACATATGTGCTAAGGCGTTGTACGAGATGTGCACGGTATGGTGTACATCGTGTGCATGACATGCATTATGCACAATTTTGTGTACAGGGATTTTATAACATGCACAATTTATGCACATTGCACGCACTTTTTTCAATATTACAAAAGACCGAAGAAGCCAAGTATTCTCGCCAATCCCACCACAAGTATTACTACATTTAGTAAATTATTTCACTCACCACATGATTGGTCTGATCCTCTTCTCCCTGCCAACTGTTCCTTAGTCAATCATACTCAGCAATACTTTGTTATAGGCATAAACATTCTTCAATAATATAGCAAAATATATGTTGGCAATTGTTGGCATTCTTTGTTTCGGATTTCTTTATTTCCTGCAATATCTGCATAATAAACTCATCAGTACATTGTAACCATGTTTCAATTACCAAGCTGGATTAGATTAATCACACTGGTAGATCAAAAGTGTACAAAAGCTTACAAATCAAAAAAAACTTTCTAAATGAGATCCAATAACTTTGAAAATTATTTAAAACTATTTAATGGTTTCCCAAAAGTATATTGATTGATACAACAACAACAAACAAATGGCGAGTGGTCTTTGATTACCACTACCTAAGAAAATCACAATATTAAAAATTGTTTTTCATTAGTAAATTTTCGTAGATTTTTGGTCGGCTTGGGAAAGATAATTATTTGACTAAATTTTAATTTTCTTTATTATGCTTGCACTATAAAATATGAATTTTAAATGTTATGTCGTCGATTTCTAATTTAATAATTTATAATAAATATCTTTTATATATTTACTATCGTAGAAAAAAATTGCATTTCCTAAGCGAGCTAAAAACATTTTACGATCGGGAAAAACCCCCGATTCATGCTGACGGGTCGCGTCAACAAATTTTCTCTTACGAAAAAACGGTGTTTTCATATCTTGTATAGGTTTAACAAAAGAAAAATATACTTTTTCGGCAAACATCTGTAAAATTTAACTTTACTGCCGCTAGGGAGAAGGTTAAAATCTTTTTTTTTTGACATATTGGCGGCTTCAAAGTAACGCCTTTTTTCATTTTTTTAAGGCGACTGTAAAGTAACTTTCATATTTTTATGGCGGCAGTAAAGCCATTTTCTTGCCATATTTTCACGGTGGCAGTAAAGTAACATGTTGTTTTGAAACAAAATTAATCACATATTTACAAAAAATTAATTATTAATTTCATATAAAAATTTAAACGTTTGCCGAAAAATTAGTGTATTTGATTCGGAGCAGAAGTCACTTTTTGTGTTTCGTCTATAATTGTCGGCCTCCTTACGGTCGGCTGCCAAACTATAGACTCAACAGTCAACACAAAAAGTAGCAGTTTAGCTCCTAATCAAATAATATACTATTTTCTTGATTCTTGTTTATTGATTTTTATAAACTAATATTCATTCGAAATCGGGATTTGTGGTGTGCCAATAATTTTGCTTTAACCTTAAATGTTAATTCTGTTTTAACTTTAATGTTAATTCTGAAACGTCTTTATATTTTTTTAAAAGGTGGATCTTATGCCAACTACTCTAAAATGAATACCTTTCAGTTATATACTTAATGCTTTCATACCTCGTTCGTCTTATATGTTAAAAAATAATAATAATTAATGATTTATTTTAAAAACAAAACGTAAACTAGAAAGCTGTCATTAGTTAACTTTCGATTTCAAATCTATTTAGAATAATAAACATTCACAATTAACCAGTGGTAATAATAGTTAAATAAGTGATCGTTAATCGAAATAAGTTGTTTTATGTGTATTATTAACCAGTAATCATATGTAAGAATTCGAATTAGATGAATGTTATGTTGTTCGATAATGGATAAATTCAAGTACGATAAATTAAAAAAATATAAAACTATAAAATAAGACGTATTGAATCTCACCGAAAATACACTACAAAAACTGTACATCGTTTTTCTAATTTAATCATGAATCGGTCAATAAACTATTTGTTTTGCAAAGGTTGTTCAATAATTTCCATTAGTTTTACTTATCAGCAAAAAAATTGCGTAAAAAAATTATTAACAATTTTTATTTTTTATACAATTCTTGTTCATTGAATAATTTAATTAGCAAAGCATTTTATTTCTATATACCTGTATCAGATTGTAGTATGTAATGTTTATACAGTTGAAAACATCTGTTAGGGCATACTCCGAAAGACTTAGTAGCAATCGAGCTTCAAGTAAAGGTAGAATATTTAAATCACTGAATTATGGTTCATTCAACTCGCAAAACCGTCATATAAAACTTAACTAAATATTTGAATTTGCTCTATAATTCGTTTCGTCATAGCGAAATCATATTTTTTAAACTTTCATTTTCGTTGTCGAATAAAATTTAAATAATCCTGTTCTAAACGATTTCAAATCACTCAAAGTTAACTGAATTGACATACAGGTGACCTAACCTACTTTGAGTAATTTAGCTCAAACTTAAAAAAAAAACGTATGTAATATTGTTTCATGCATGTTTTTACGAAATTCGGATATGTTTGAAATGTTGCACCATTTACTTAAATCATTAAATCATGTTCACCAATCATTTTTGGAATTCAAAATTAATATGAATGTACAAACCAAACTTATCTTAATATCAAAAACACAAAAAATGTAATTTCACATTTTTTCTTCTCTAATTGTTTTTTGTAAGATTTTAAACCAGAATCCTTGAACTTTTGCATGATCTTTAGTTTAAAATAAATTATTTATAATTTGTAAGTTTGTTTAGGTTTTATTTAACAATTTCACTCTAATAAACATTAATCTTTGACTTAGTAAAATTATGTGGTCGATCGAATATTGTTGATTTGGGATAAAATAAAACAGAAAGCAAATAACAGAAAGACACTTTCTATTCCATTTTTTTAAGAGAGTAAAACTAAAAATTCAAGATGATAAATTAAATTCTTGGCATAGTCATCATACTGTGCATTTATATTATTTTGATTTTACGTTTAATTTTACCATTGGGCTTGAATTATCCTTCTTTGACCTCGATTGCAAATTTAACCTTGACTTCAACTTCAGCTTCGACTTCGAACTCTAACCTAATTCGACTAACCGAATTCGACTTCCTCTTCGACTCGTAACGCACATCAAATCTGTAGCCATCATAAATTTGTAAAACGCAAAGCAGAAATCATCAACGAGAAATTCCATAATTTTGCTGAAATTAATTTGATTTTACCTGAACCTGCAAAACTTACACCAGAGCATCTATTGCAGCCTATTCTTATACGGTTCGGATGATAAGATGTAGAACTGTCGTTTTTCAACGTGATTTCTTATCAGAGTTTTACATCTATGGAGTATCTTACGGCGGGGATCTTTCCTTATAATTTTAATCCTCCAAGTTTTAAATTAAGGTTAATAAATTCCTCAAAGAAAATTGATTAACACAAACAAACCCTAGTTTCCTAGTTAGCATGGTATATCTTTGGATATTCAGAGAGGTTAATGTATAAGTTATTATGGTTAACTCTGAACAATGCCTATAACTTTGAATAAAAGAAAACGAGTGTTAAACTTTTCGTCAAGCTTTTGATGTGTAACAAGGTTTATGTTGTTTCTGTGCGTTTTAACTTTTTCTTCACCTAAATAATTGGCTGGATCATGGAACGATGGGAAATTGGTAAATTTATTATTGGCTTAGGTATCTTCTCAATATAATACCAAGTCTCTTATGCAGTGCAAACCACAAAAACAAATCAATTTTGATTGAACCAAGATCGTAATATGTGGTGCAGCCCGTTATATGTAGAACATATTTCGGATTGATCTTAACTTTGTGAAGTGGACATGCTAGCATTATTGTGGCTTCGATAATTTTTTCAAGTTTTTTCAACGGCTTAATATTTTGAAGCCTATGAGCTTATTTAAAATTTGAGGTAACACATTAGAAGTGAAACAAGAGTCACACTGGCCATTGCGGTCATTGAACAAGTGGATTTTCCAAATTGGTCTGCGTTAGATATTGTTTGAACTTTATTTCAAAATACAAATTTGACACCGCCATATATTGATGGATGTTGATTGTGGAACATTATTAGTCTAGTTGATTTTATTTTTGTAAAATTATGCTCAATATGGAACACGACTTCTGATTTGTTGGAGATCTGTAATTTGACATTCAAAAATTTTACTAGTTTTTAATATTTTCTTTCCCAAAAATGTAATTTTTTAAGAATTCTAATTCTTTTAGAATTTGTTTGATGTTTCTTTGGAAATCGGAATCCGAAAATCTGGCGATCCCTATCTGGAAATTTCCTTCACCACATAAACCAATCTTATTAGGACAAAAATCTTTTATCAATGCGACACTTAGAGCTAGATGTGGAACATAATTTGGATTTGCCAGAGCTTTTCGTAATTCAAATGCAGATATTTTTCTTATTTTTGTTTTTTGTATACATCGTTCAAGGGCCGTAGGCACGTTTGGAAGATTTAGCGTATTTCGTTTTTTCTGAGACCAGAACCTGAACCACAGTTTTTTAGTGAACAATCAAAACGTTGAATGTGGGATATGATTTGAATTCGGAACATGATTGCTGTCATGGTGTTGGAGGTGGAATATGATTCGAATTCATTGTAGCTTGTATGTAATGGAGAAGTAAATTCTTACACAACACAAAGCACACATGTGTGTTATTTTGAAACCATCTAACTATCGATTAGTTTTGGCGCAAACTGTTATATAAGGAACACAAGTCTAATTGAAAAAGGTGCTGTAAAGAGGAATTCTGTTTTGGTTTTACTATTTTCTTCGCTATTCTATCACGACATATTGGCCTATGTAATATTTTATTTATGATAGAATTTATTGTTTATTTATTCATCAACACATCAGACTGCATGTTGAATACAGTCAAAGAAATTGTTTTGTTTTGTTGCGTTGCGTTGATTTAGAAATGTTTGCGAAACAGAATAAAATTAAAATATGTTTTTTTAAATTCTGGTAAGGATAATCACTCTTACTATTACGGTTGGAAAAATACAGAAATAAACTGTCGGAAGGATGAAAGGTTTTTATGTGTCGTTGTGACACTCAAATATTGGGATGCCTAATACACAACATATTTTATTTTGAAGAAAATTAGCTTTCTCATTTAAAAAAAGTCCAAGCGGCACGTATATTCACTAGAAATAGGTAGATTTTGGGACCAGACAGCTTTGTGTACAAATATAATTGGATGTGTCCGATTAGTTTAAATTAAAAATTTAAGTAGAATAGTCCAAGTCCAGAATAATCCAAAAAATTTATCAAACCAAACTAAAACATTAACGGAATTTACTTTATCAATGCGATTTCGGAACAGTTTTATTTAATTTGGTTAAAACTACTTTTAATAACATATTAAATCCACCAACGAGCAAATAAACGTTCTCACAACGTCACACCTACAACACCACCACACATAATTTATAAATAAATTTTTTTTTGTTTTTCCGTCTCCGCTTATCATTCATAGTCGTTTGGCACCAAAATTTTTCCGAAATTCCGAGATGAAGCCCATTGCAATAGGTAGATTTTTATTAGAAATCTACCTAAAAATGTTGGTCTGGTATTGAAAACCTTACCTGGCAGATGCCGCTCTAATGATATCTTAGTTGTATTTTTCGTTGATTTGATGGATTTGTCCATTGCCATTTAATTTTTCTTAAATCGATTTCTATCTGCACTGTTTTTCGTAAAAGTTCTTAGTTACTGGTAATGAGTTACTTCCAACGCTGAAACCTACTGGTAAGGCTACTGGTAATGAGTTAGCTACTGGTAATGAGTTACCTCAGACGAAATAATTCGTCTGAAGTCAATCACTCGCCTAATCAAACATTATTTAGATCGTTATTTATACCATACAAAATTATTCATATTTACCATACCTATAAATATGTAAAACTTTAAGATTAAATGCTACTATATCCATAAAAGCAATATATCTATTAGCGACTATGTAAATTTAAAACTACCTCACGGCATTTTATTTTTCAACCTTTCATAACTTTCGTTTGTCGATTTTATTTTAAACCGAAACATAACCAAGAACTCCTCCACACCCAAGAAAAACTTTTATGATTAATAAATCAAATTAAACAATAAAACTTATAACATGAATTTCTTAATTAAACTTTTCCTGACCAAAAACAACTTGCAAAAAAGTAAACGAAACTTGCTACAACAAACAACATGCTGCATGTCAACGACTTAAACATTGAAAGTCGATGTTGTTATAAGTAGTATTGATATCTTACTTGTTTCAATTTAAAATAAATTTTTAATTCAAAAATAGTTGATAAGAAAATTATCTTGGAAAATTGTCATAACTATTGTAATTGAAATTTATATGCAATTTGTTTGTTTGTAGATATGTGTATGACCGTTGTTGCTCGACGTAGCTTAAATTATAATTGAATGTATTTTTTCTATAAATTATTAATTTTTATTTGAAAGATTGAAATTGAAAATTTATGGAAATGACTTTTCATTCAATAATAAAAGCGAAAGTGTATATATTTATGTTTTAATAAGTAAAACGTGCATAACATAATAAAAAAGTAAAACATATGTTGTAGCGCTAATATAGTAAAACCAAATAGTTTATATTTACTGTAACTCGATGTGCATTACGTTTTTTAGGGCATAAAGACATCTCTTTTATAATTAACCGACTTCCAAAAAGAAGGAGGTTCTGTGTTTCACTGTAGGGTTTTTTTTTTATGTATGTACACCGATTTCTTTCATATGGTTTTCAATTCAATCTCTTTTATTTTTTTAATCATATGTGCAAAAATTGAAAGTTTATTATATGAGACAATATGATTTGAGACGACGACTGGTTTTGCCGAGGGTGATGCATTTATTTTGGTTTGTTTTAATAATGCTAAATGTTCTGTTTTTAGGGTTCCGTACTTTGAAAAAGTAAAAACGGTACCCTATTGGTGAAACTTCGGTGTCGTCCGAATTTCTACATAATCGCTTTACTCACGTACGTGAGTGTTATCAACGTGCTATCACCTTGAAATTTTCTACAGTTATTAAATGTGTTTTCTTACGCCTGTTGATAACAAAAAATTGCGAATAATTGTTTTTATCTATATTTTATGAACATAGATAAGGAGGTAGTAAAACAAAAGTTTTTTTAAGGAATCGAGATTGGTCTAGAAAAATCGAAAAACATAGAAATATTTCAAAAAAAAATTTTATTGAATTTTCGACTGTTTATAATTTTTGAATTATTGCTAAAAACGAGTGTTTTTTTCTTAGCACCAAGGTAATTTTCAAGGCTTTTTTCAAGGTAATTCCGCACAAATAAACCGCTTACAGCATGTACATTAAGATACTATATTTGAATTCTTTAAATTTGAATCCAAATAGCTTATATAGCTGTATTGCTTAGGATCCCTCGTAGATCCTAATTTATGTTAGCTCGGTACAAAAAAGCTTAATGTACACTGTCTGTGTGTATAGCTGTTGGCTTACCAGTTACCATACGCTCATAAACGTGTGATCATTTGTCATAACTCATATTATGGTGCTTTCTCAGCAAGAAGTAGCATTTTACCAGTATTACTGGTAGATATCTGGAGTTCATATTTCGATCACTTATAAGATGTAGGATTTTTTCCACGCGTCGTTATCTTGCCGATCAACAGTGTTCAGGTCGATGTACGAAAAGCAATGTACCAGCTGTACACATGGATGTCTTTGGTTTTCACTTAAAAAAAATCTAAATTTAGAGACCGCAATTTAGTTCTTGGAAGCTATATCTGGCAAAATAATTATTTCCAGACCGCTCTTCATAGCGGTATACCCCCACCTAGCATTTCAACTTCTTTAAAAACACTAAACAGTCTTGATGAAACTAGCTTCCCTACCTTCATAGTTTCTTTAAAACTTCTAAGTGGTTTCGATAAAGGCCATTTGGAGAAATTTCCCCGCCTTTAACGAAGCTATGATTTGTAAAAGACTTCGGAAATAACTTCGGTATGGTCTTTTGTAAGCAGTTATGCAAGCTGAATAGAATTTATGGGTTCACAAGTTATATCTTCGGCAAAGTGCTTCTAATAGCTTGTTTTAAGCAATCTTTAGAAGTCTTATAGAAGCTATTAAAAAATGTGACAAAAATATTACAATGTTTTTTTATATCTACACTTTTTTAACGTAATTATTGTTGTTGCTATGTTATTATATCGTCGCTTTAATAATAAAACAACGTATTCGCAAAAGTGTAGTGATAGATAATTGAGTTTAAAAATTTTTCGATTTTCTGATTTTCGTAAACTCGGCAGCGCTATTGAATGAATAAAGATATTGGAAAAAAAATTTCTACCAACTAATCTTGACTAATTTCCCCACAACATATTAAAATTTCACATTGGTACCTGCTGGATTTTCTACCTAAAAAGAGGTGCAAAATCATTCAGGTACCTTATACGTTATTTCATATTTCATATACGTTATTTCATTTTGCATGGAAGTACGATTAAGCCTAAAATAAATTATAATTGAACTAAAGCATGATATTCTTACAATTTTTTATTTATATGAACCGGTCTATCATGTAGTCATGAATGATGCTTATACAATATTTTAGATTTACCATTTCGTGTGGCGATCGTAATGTATGTAACATATACGACAATGATTTTACCCAAGTTATTATTCTGTAGGAATTGAAATATCGTACATGCATTTACGCTATTTCAAAATTTAACCAAATTGAAATTTGCATGTACGTTAATTATCAATATATTAATTTTCACCCCCAGTTATAAAATAATTGGAAAATGTTAAAATGCCACTCTATAGACATCCTTATGGGGAATGCAGCGCACCCATTATATAATAACAACGTATATATGGCATACGTGTTATTTCATTATTAAGGCGACGATATAGTGTTTAAATTTAAGTTTTTGTTTACGGTCGCATCACGATTCGAACGCTGGTCCTTCGATCGTTTGTCCTGCACGCTATTTAATCGGTTAATTTAAATGTTAAAGAACAATAAATATCTTTGATATTAATTACAATAATAATGGCTTCTATAAGACTTCCATAAGACTTCCATAGATTTTAGTTTTTTAATTTAGATGTAGAAAATGTAGTATAATTCAGGGGCTTACTTTTTATGGAAACGGGTATGTGGTATGTAACTTCAATGGGTTTTTTAATAATGAAATCATAATCTGAGATTTACGTTCTTCAAAGATTTTGTTTCTTTTTAATAGACTTAAAAGAATATTAACAAATCTCTTTTATATTTGTTTTATTAATTCAAAGATTTTGAGTATAGCAACATTAAGGGGTTATATTTTTTTAGTCATTAACTTTTAGCGTACTTATACCTTTATTTCAACAATTTTTTTTTTATATAAATTTTTGTAATTGGATTTTTAATAGGTGTCACAACAACATGCGTACTAAGATGCTGATGAACGCAGTTTATTTTTAAAAATGTTACATTAATATAAAACAATAACAATACAAGCAACGCATATCACACCATCCATTTACTCTTAATTATTTTAATTGAGTGACTAAATTATGAAACTCTGTATCGACTCAGTTCTTCCTGACGAGTTTGGCTCTCAGAAAGGTAAAGAATATTCATATACCATTATTTATAAAGCTTAGCCAAATAATCTTTAAATTTTCTCTATTCCACTCCAGTTGATTTTTGATTCTGATTCTTTAGCTGATTACAATTTTGATTGATTTTTTTTTCTATTTCTAAATAAAGAATATTGTGCAAAATATGTCTTAATAATACATTAAAAAACAAAAACCGCCTTATACACAATACTTTTCTGACAAAAACAAAACGATTTGAAATTCGTATTACCTCTTCTAGTTGAAATAATAGAAGCAATAGCTTCCGTCAGTTTGACATATTTCATTTTCGCAAAACAGTCTCCGTAAAACTTCTAAAGGTTGGATAATGAAGCAATTTTTAGACTATGACAGCTGTGCTTCTATACGATCTTTAAACAGTTATACAACCGAAACAACTTCAATCCTAATGACAGCTATAACTTCTATAACCTTTTTTCGGAAGCTTTATTTAGTGTTGTGTAGATAAGTTTCGATAAAGCATCTAATATTAGATATAAAAGTATTTTAGAAGCTTTCACTTCGGTGGTGGGGAAAACTTCTTTGTGGAAGTTCTATCGAACTTTTATAGAAGTAAAATACAACTAGCTTAACTTAGAAGCTTGAACGAAGCTTTATTGAAGCTTAAGCTTGTATAACTCAAAATGGAGAAGTAAGTTTGCTAGTTGGGCCCTCATCTTTCAAAAGCATTCTGTTTATTTTTAATATCATTTCATAATATTATTTAACAATATTCTTTTAAAGAATTTTTAAACTAATATCTTTAAACTATTTTATAATTTTTAATAATAAATTTGTTAAAATAGTATATTGTATAACTAGGGCGAACGAGTTTTTAAATAAGAGCGAAGTTTGCATCATTACTCCCGTTTGCGCTTTTAACAAATGCAGCACGCCATCTCCATTTTAAACTTGGTGCTAAAAAAAACATACTTTTCTACAAATGTTATGATAAAGATGGAAAGATTAATTTAAATTTTAATTATTTTGTAAATATTTTACTGTATAACATTTTCTTTTTCGAATGGAATAAATATTTTCGCAAGGATTCTCTACTATTCCGAAGAATGAAAAATATTTTTTAGATCCATGTGTAATATACATTTTTTTTGGTTATTTTATTTTTGAACGAAATTTAATATTTTTTAAATAAAATCCGTAAACACAAACCATAGTAAAACAAATACACTATTTGTTTTAATAACATGGTGAAAAGATACAATTTGCAGTTACAAAGAAATTTGAAAATGATAATTATTGAGTGCAAATATTGGTACTCGTACAAAAAATAGATTGTACGCGATAAGAGTAATTTTTGTAACGTTTCATTATATTCAAGCCAGAATAGTTCAAATAGCGCATTTACCGCTACTGTTTAGTTAGAAATTGCCCAAACAAAAGGCAAATCGAATACTTTTAAAAAAAATATAGCAACGCTGATAGGCTGAAATAGGCTGACTTCACCACAGCTCTGGAAACATAGTGTTCTGGATATATAATGAGCTAATATCCATCAAATAGTTTAATTAAAAGCTAACCAATATAGTAGATCTCGCGTAGCTCTAATTATAAAAATATTAAAGAGAGCAGTAGTATCCCAACAAACATAAATTCTGTTGTACGAAAAAAAGTAAATAAAAAATTTAACCGGAATTGAAAAACCTGAAGTTGGAATGCAGAGCTGTTGTGAACCGTACTAAATGTTTATGTACCAAGTTTCATCCAATTCGATTATCAGATACAGATGTTACTAAGCTTCCAAAAAAACAGGAGCTCGGCGGGCCCTACCACTTTGTTCGCTAAAAAACTAATCAGTTCTTTGCCATACATATGTATTTGCATCTTTTTCCAAAGTGTTATCAAAATTAATTCATGAACGAATGTTGTATGCTCCCAACAAATATTGAAAATATAAACAGGTGGTCGGGAGGCCCCCCCCACCACTTATCCCAATATTGTCCAAAAACTAATCAGTTCTTAGTTATTTAAGTATCCATCTTTTTTCAAAGTGTCATTAAAATTAAATAATGAATGAAGTCTGTATGCTCCCAACAAACTTTAAAAACAAAGTGTGAAAAGTCAGCAGTTGTATGGTAGACACCCGCCACTTTAATCAATATGTTCCAAAAGATGATAATTATCTTCTCACACTAATTGATACCTTTTCCATAGGTTTCATCATAGTCATTTCATTATTGTAGGCTGTGGTGTGCATAAAGACAATGAAAAACTTCAAAAAAGTACAAAAAAAATTTTTTACCGGAAGTGAAATACCGAAAGTTCGATTATCATCCAATTCGATTATTAGGTACAGATGCTATTGAGCTTTAAAAAAAAACAGGTGCTCCGGGGACCCCACACCACTTTGTCGACTATCGCTCAAAAACTAATCTGTTTTTTATCATACATGTTTGCATTTTTTTCCAAAGTGTCATCAAAATTCATTCACAAACGAATGTTTTATGCCCCCAACAATCATTGAAAAAATGGTGACACAATAAACAGGTGTTCTATAGGCCCCCCACCACTTATCCCAATATTGTCCAAAAACTAATTAGTTCTTTGTCATTCAAGTCTCCATCTTTTTTCAAAGTGTCATTAAAATAAATTAATGAATGAAGTCTGTATGCTCCCAACAAACTTAAAAACAAAGTGTGAAAAGTCAGCATTTGTATGGTAGACCCTTCGCCACTATGATCAATGTGTTCCAAAAGATGATAACTATCTTCTCACACTAATTGGAACCTTTTTCATAAGTTTCATCAAAATCACTTCATTATTGTATTTCATTTGTACAAAAAAAATGTTTACCGAAAAACCAGAAGTTGGGATGCAGAACTGTTGTGAACCGTACTAAATGCTTATGTACCAAGTTTCATCCAATTTGATTATCAGGTACAGATGCTATTGAGCTTTCAAAAAAACAGATGCTCGGGGAACCCCACACCACTTTGTTCACTATCGCTCAAAAATCAATCAGTTCCTTGCCATACATATTTGCATTTTTTTCCAAAGTGTCATCAAAATTCATTCACGAACGCATGTTGTATGCTCCCAACAAACGTAGTGGAAAAAACCACCTGTTTTATGGTGGACCCCCAACCCTTTATCCAATGTACTCCAAAAGCTGTTAAAATCTTTCTCATGTTACTTGAAAGCTTTTACCAACGTTTCATGACAATCGATCGGTAATTGTAGGCTACAGTAGGGATAAACACCTGAAAAAAAAACTTTTTAACCTGAAGTGACAAACCGGAAGTTGGTATGCAGAAATATTGGAAACAGTACTAAAACCTTATATACAAAGTTTCCATTAGATCATAAGCCGGGATTAGAAATTATTCAAGATTTAAACTTAGAGGTGTTCGGGAGACCCCCGCCATTTTTTCCAAATTTGAAATGAATCCAGATCAAACATTTCCAAGTGAACCTGTATTATTTGCCAAAGTTTCATCAAGATCCTATGCAGAAAGATAACCCACTCAAACAGACTCTGATTGGGATATTCAAATCAGGGCCTGATCAAGTTCGCCATATAAAACAAAATAGGTCAAACCCTCGTAATGTATTTTGTATGAGGCCCTCATCAGAAAAAAAAAACGAAAAACCACATAAGGGACAGATATATTCAAATAAGATTAACCCTAAAAGGGTTATCTAATACAGGCCCGGACCAGGCCCACATTCGTTTGCCCTAATAGGGGTTACCATTTCTGGCCCTTATTGTATTCAGGCTTTCCCTAACTAATTTCTGCTCGGGCTCGTTTGCAAATTTTTGTCAATAATTTTAATGACAACAGACATCGGAGAGACAAAAATATTGAAATGAGACTCACTACTTTGAAAATCTGAAAACCTCAATTCAAAATCGTCTGCCAACATCAATTGTTTTTCATATTTTTCAAATTTTAACTCTGGATCTTTAAGCAAAAGAGTCTTACAACTATAGAAAAATTGCATAAATTTTCTCTTTTCAATTGTATTTTCCATACAAGATAAAAGATACACTTTTGTTTGAATGAATTTGTTTGGTCATAAACCGAGGTTATAAGCATGTTTTTAGATTGAACAATAATATTGAGTTGACTGATCTTGCATCCAATCCTTGAAGCCAAATCTTTAATTTGGCTTTTTTTTAAACTTATGACTTAAAGGCAACGCTCTTCGGTATAATAGGGCAAATCTTTGTAATCACACTCCACATCTTTTAGCAATGTCATTAATGCTCGATGGCTTAATCCACGTGCTCGAATAAGTTTAACGATTTTAGCAACGGTGGGTTGCACCGCATTGCATGCAATGGAAGTTTTGAAACGATCTATTACGTTGGGTGTTAACATAATCTTTTAGTCTGCCGACGATACCACGTAAAGCTGCTTTCATAAAAGGGGTTGTTGCTAAATACATCGGTTATGCATTGGAAGATCATATTTTTTTAATAGCAATTATAAGTACATTTTGTCTTATGAGATTAGTTTTGATAAATTCATTTTTTATGCATTTGTAAATTTTTTAATTAAAACACTATGTGGAAAAGTGTTGAGGGCTACAAGAATTTATCCAGTGGGCCACAAGGGTCCCGCGGGCCGCAAGATTGACGTCCCTGATACAATATTACAATAATCCTGGCAGCTGAAATAAACTATTTGTCACTATCATTATAGTTCTTTGAAAAAGGTGATGCCAGAAAAAGTAAATAAAATAAAAAACAATGCAAAATAATAACAACTTCCATGATTTTCAGAAATTCTTGAGCTTTCTCTGCAAAGAATTTTTGGTTTGACCATAAATTATATAGATATTCACTAAAATTGTATTTAAGGAATTTCTTTTGCAGAGTAAATAGAAAAAGATAATGGTAAATCGAACGCTGTATCGTGAACATAAAATCGTGTAAATAAAAATAAAGTGAATTTTAATTGTAAATAAAGTTTAAAGTGTTAGTAAAAAGAAGTGTTTTGTATATTGTTTTAACGCTTATGTATAAACGCTGTTATAGGAAGGAATATTCTATAGTTTAATAATATTGTTTGCTTTATTGTTTCCCTGTTGCGGTAAAACAATAAGGGTGTTGGATACTTAGTAAAAAGTGGTGCTTTTGCGTCCTAGCATAAAACTTCTTTCTCATCCCTTATAAATCTGCTTTACGTTTTCATGTTTCTTATGTCGCTGTCTGCTACTCCGACCTATTACTCCTGCCAGTGCTTTCAATCATTTTACATCCACTGTTAATATCGATTGTCGATTGGAGACGCAGAGCAGTGAATAGTCATTTTTGAAGCAAATGCTTCCAAATTTTTAAAACCCAAACTGTGTTTTAATTTCGAATTGGTCTTGAGTTCTGAGAGTTCAAATGGAGCCGCTTAGTTATTTGCCAATTCAACACAGAACTGATTATCAACCATTTTTCCATAATCAACATTTCTATTAAATTATTCCCAACGCATATAATACAAAAAAAAATAAATGTCCATATACAATTTTCAATACGAAAATGTCGTCAGTACAAACAACAACAAAAACCGAAGAACAAACATTAAATCTTTTAAACGAACCGTTACTTTCGAAGATGAATTGAAAAAAAAAGAATATCTCAAGAATAAAATAAAAATATCAAAGAAAATGAGAAACAAAAAAGGTAAACTCGTTCGTACATATGCATAAATATGTATGAAGATCAAGTTGCTTTGTAGGTCAAGACAACAGGTTCTCGATTGTACCCAAAAACAAAAAAAGATCTTAAAGAATAATCGTTTCTTAAATATTTGTTTATGTTGTTGCTTTTGTTTTCTTGTTTGTGTTTTATCGAACAGTGGGTTAGTAGAAGGGCCACAAAAATATGTAAATATTGATTGGTAATGTATTGTTCCTTTTGTGTTTTGATGTAATAAGATATATTAGATAATTAGAGATAGGTTGGAGATTATATTTTGAAATTAAGATGATTGTTTATATAAATGTATAATCATAACTCTTGGTCTTTTTGTTACAAGCAAGATTCATATATGTAAGTTCAAGTAATATAAAATATTATTCTAATCAGACAAATATTTAACATTTTTGAATTCACTTCTAATTACAACATAACAACAAATGCTAATTACATGTCGTCTGAATTTCCAAACACCTTTTAAAATTTATTATATCTAAACATAATAATTATACGCTTTTAACCTGATTTTTTTTCTACTTGATCATAATTGACATTTTAATGATTCTGCAGATGTGAACATATAATAAAATCTTATCATAATATTTACAACCTGCATAAAAACCAGTGTTGGTTTATTACATAATCTGATTAAATCATCATGTGTAATTATATATTGATAGTTGGTTGTTGTAATTTATAAGTAGACGATAATTTGAAGAAAATTGTTGTATTATAATACTTTTGTTAATTAATTTAAAATAGGACAAATTGAAGTTATTTGAGACATATTTTTTCTTTTCCTGTCGTCTGCAATTCTTACACCTGTATGAGTGTTAGTCAAAATTCGATCATTTGCTTGCTTGAGTGAGATATTGTGTTTAAAAACTTAATTAGAAAGAAAAAGTAGCCACACCGAAACAGTAACGTATGCAATGCATACGTTATCCAAGTGAATCTGTACAATATGTTTGGTGAAGATAAAGGATGCAGATATTAACTTCATATGTCATAGGCACATTGAACGAAAATGGGAAAGAAGCAGGGAAAATAGGAAAGAAGAAATATCGCTTTTATGCTGTGAAGAGGGTTAAGGACCTACAGTTTCAAATTACTGTGTTGATTATTGGTTCATTTTCCTAAGAACTGCTGGGACAGATAAGGTGGTAGATCGAAAATCCATTGAAGGTCAAACTGTGAAATGAAAAATTTGGGGTGCTGTATCTGTTTACATCCTAGCTCTGTTGATCTCTGTTCAAAAGATTGCTTTACTAATTGTACGAATGGTGGATCTCGTTGTTTTTTATAAATAGCGTCACCAGCAGAGCTGGGATGAAATCAGATCCATCATGCCTCAACCATACTCTTTTCGCCGTGTTACACGTCAATCGGTTTGTAAAAACACTCAAACTATTGAGATCACTTACTGTTATAGTGACAGAATGCAGAGGAATTTAGTGGTCCGCACATCGTACAAATGGAATGCTTTGCTTGAATCAATTGTCTTTGGCGTTCAATCCTTAAAAATTTAAAGGCGTTCATCAACACTTCAGAACTCAT
This sequence comes from Diogma glabrata, assembly GCA_963693315.1. Classification (NCBI taxonomy): domain Eukaryota; kingdom Metazoa; phylum Arthropoda; class Insecta; order Diptera; family Cylindrotomidae; genus Diogma; species Diogma glabrata. Next base: position 209,174,452 of record OY856187.1, read on the forward strand.
GTTGTTGTGGGACCTAGGTCTCAAAAGGTATCTATTTGATGTTGTGACACATATTGTAATTCCTATAACAAAACACTTTTTGTTAAAAAAAATATTCGATGGACTAAAAACTGACATTGGTGACAGCGGTGTATTACTCTATAACCGAAATTTTTTTATTAAGTCAAGTCAGATAAAAGCTTATGAGTTGAAAAAAATGACTAGAACAAATAATTTTTTCAGCATTAGTGAATAAAAATAATGTGATAGCATACGTTTTTAAAATACTGTGACGAATAGGAAATACGATATAATACAACACAATAGAACATCTTTTGAGGAAATGCTCTTTAGAGAAAATAGTTCTACTAAAGAAATAAAAACAACCTAAATCAACAAAAGAAAATGTAACGTAACCAAAGTAAACACGTAATAGGAAGTTTTTGTTTGTCCTATAAGAAAGTAAACGCAATTAGTCAATAAAGATAAATAAACAAACACCTATGTGTCTATATTTGAAGATCGTGTTATAATGTTTTTGTTGGTAAAGAAAGGAAAAAGGTTGTGTTCTAGAATTTAGTAGAAATATCGGGATTATTTCTTCTAGCAATATCTACAAGATGTAGTGTTAGGGATAGAGTCAGTATAAAATTGTCATAGAATAGAATTGAGAATAAATTTAGCAGTGATATAAGCGATTTCAAATTATAGATGACACAAGCTCGTCAGAATAAATTGTAACATATTGTTATAAGTGTAATAGATTATTATAAGTGTAATAGAGTTTTATTAGTAAGGATTATTGTGAATACAAGAAAAATTAAGGGGAATACTTGTAGGAGAAATATTGTTATAAGAAATAAAATGTTAAACGACTAAAAATTATAACGTATAGAAAATCCATTGGGTCTTAATTTCCTGATTGACTGATCGAACCAAACATTAGAAACTTAGCCAAGAAACGTTACAGCTGGTGTCAGAAGTGAAATTGGGAAATAAGATGGATTTGAATGGATTAAAAGTTCAAAATTTGAAGTGGGAATTGGCGAAAAAAAGCTTAAAAAACAGGAGCCTAAAATGAGTTAAAAGAACGATTTATTAAAGCTATGGCAGCAGTCGGAATGGATCTAGAGAAATATCTTTTTGGATAAGAAGAAGCAGATGAAAATCCGGAAACAGGAAGTAGTCTAGATAAATGGTGATAATGGTGAAGATAATGGTGCTGTTGGAGCAAAGAGGCAAGTCGTATCAGCAAACAATGACTTCGCAAAGTTGATGTCTATGATGGAGTAAATTAGTTTCAATATGAGAGCAAATGAAAAGGCAAACATGGAAGTCACGAATAATAAGTTAGATCTGCAAAGCCACAGCATGACCAATGAAATGAAAAAGTTAGATGCCAACATCAATTAACAGTCTTTTTACATCGATCAACAGTTCATAAACATCAATCAACATATCGACGAGAAAGTTCTACAAATGACAAAGTCTAAGTAGAGAAAATTGTAAACGAAAATGTCGAGAATGTACAGAAAGCAGTGAAAGTGCTGGAGCAGCAAGTTCTCGACGAAAATCAGAAAATTCAATTCAAAGTAGACGACTTCAAAGTGGAAGTAGAAAGAAGGCTTGATGTGAGGCTAGATGTTGAAATAAAAGCTAAAACATTACATCCGGTTCAACAAATTCAAGGCTTGAAGCTTAAACCTTCACGATATGACAGAACATCATCATTTGGAATTTTCAAATTCCAATTTGAAACAGCATCTGATCAGAATAACTGGAACGAAACGCATCGTCTGGCAGCTGTAATAGTGGCGCTAAAAGGCGAAGCAGCAGAAACAAAACAGGCAGTCCCAGAACAAGATCGAAGGAGCTACAATGAAATCATGAAGGCTTAAGATCGCAAGTATGGTAGCAACCACAAGCAAGAGATATACAGAATTGAGTGGAAGGGTCGCTACCAACGAGTAGGGGAATTTCTCCAAAAGTTTTTTTCTCTTTAGTGTTTGGTACATATGGCACATGAAAATTCATCTCCATATTACATGGAAAGTCACAAGATAGATGCTTTCACTGACGGAATTAGAGATCCTGAGACACGGAAGTCAGTTATTTTAACATGGCAACATTCCATGAAACAGTTGCATGGGCAATGTTGGATATGTGACCAAACGAAAAATATCTCGCAGGACTGCTGAGACAGAAATCATCCAGATCTTTTTCTCCTATTCAACGGAAGCAATATGAAGAACAAGTGGTGGAACGAAGAAATGAAAAAAAAGTAACATGCATCCCAACTTCAAGAGTGGCTGAAAAAGGAGAAAGCTTACGTGTCAAGGGAGAAATAGATGGCAAGAATTGTTTCACCACGTTGGATACAGGGGCAGCTCACACACTTGTTCGCAGAAATTTAAAAAATGGAGATATACAATCAAGGGCGGGTTTGAAACTGCAGACAGTAAGTGGAAGATTATGACCGAAAAAGGCAAGAGTATGACCGAAACAAAATTAGGGGAAAACTATTTTGAACATAAGGTGTTAGTAGCAGACGTCATAGATAGAGTCATCATAGGAATGGACTTCATGAAGCCGAACGGGTTCGTCTTCGATTTTGGATGGAGTGTACTAAATTTGAATAATATCACGGTGCCACTCCTGATGTAGTTTTTCTTTCGATTGCTGTGTTTTAAAATGTTAAAATATTTAAATGAGGTTCTGCGTTCGATATAACCTGGCGCAGTAACCATTGATAAAAATTAATTTTGCATTTATTATTTGCATCTTTGTGCTAGTGCGCTTAGTTTTCTTGCTGCGAATGGATAAAAAGGCTTAGAATCATATTTGTTTCAGTAGAAAACTTGCTTTGTTTGATACTGCCTATACTGACAATTTGTTTCACTATTTTAAAGGATTCGATTTTCGCCGGTTTCTTGATCAGGTATTCGAATTCTCTGATATGGCTTGGTGCTCAAATTTTATCAAATGAGAAACCGTTCAATGATTATTACTATCTTATCTAGCGTCATAGTATAACTTTCTTTGGAACAGACTTGTCACTTTAATATGGGTTTTGAGCATTTGACAGTAACTTCTTCGTTCAAGATCTCAATATATAGCAAACCAAATTTAATGGTCAGTACTATTATCTTTCCAAAATAATAAACTTGCCAGCTGAATGCTTTTAGAAGATCGTTTTGGCAGTCTTTAAACAATGAAATTGTTGATTGATTTTTTGACGATGCAGCAAGTCCTAAACTATAAACATATGTCGAAAAAGTCTGTCTCCTTTCTCTGACTGGTGTTTTGACTGAGTTTATAGTTTTGAAACGAAACATCGACTTTCCAAGTTCGAAGGGCTATTGACTATTAAGGTAGCTCGACTTCATGCTTTTTCCTTTAGCTTAATTTTCTTCTTAAATCGCATCTTAACTGCGATAATAACAAAATAGAAAATTGAAGGAAAATTTTTGATTTTTCAACCATGCCGAAGAATTCGTTCGAGTATTTACCTCTATAAGAGTGAGTAATTTGTTTGCCGACAGACTGATTTCTTCGTGTGGTCACATTTTCTGATTAAATATAAGAAGCGAGGGCTTTTTAGGCCGTACATTTGCTCACCTCCTCGGCTATTTTTTTCCATGCTACTGATGTTGCGTATATTGTGCATTAGATACTTCGATAGTATATATAGCGTTCTTTGCTTTACGGCCCAGGTTATCAATCTTTAAAGTATGTCTGGATCTAATAATTTTTCTAAAGGTAACACAACTGGAATGTGAACTGAATTTCTTGTTTACGAAGTGGTAAACATTATTTAAATTAGCTAACAGCTTTATCTGCAGATAAACAAATATGGGTTTTTTATTACACTTCTAGAATTTATATTATTTAATCTTATCATTATAATATATACAATATATATGTTTTTTAATTTCAGGTAAGCCAACAAAAATCATAATGTCATTTGTAAAATGAAAAACTGCATACCAAAGATAACGGTAAGAAATTTGTAAAATTGCAATCGACTTTCCACATGAAAGCATTCCAGTTTGAAATTTAATTTTCTTAATATACTAGAAAATAAATCATTTTATCACGAACTTTTTAATGGTGCTCATAATCAACGGACTGATCACGATTCGCTGTTAAAAAAGTTAAACCCATAAATTATATCTTAAAGAATTGATTGATTTCAACGTTAAATAAAACGAACAAAAAAATGTTTGTTAGAATATTTAAAGAATATAATAAAATTAATGAATGGATATATGGAACTCTCAGTGTTTTGAGATTTATCTATGAGATCTGGTCTAAAGATAAATTTTTATTGTACCTTGAACCATAAATTAAAACGACTTTTTACCGTTTGAATATATATGTAGATGTTTGTATCTATTATGTTTTACAACCCGCTTTTATACTCAAGCATTCAGACATACCAAACTATTAATTTCAACATCCCCATAGAGAATTTATCAGCTCTTCTGATTTAAAAATAAATAATATTTCATAATTATTGATTATACTATAATTAACTATAATTAACTATAACTATAATTAACTATACAAACACATCAGATTACGTTTTGTAGTTATTTTATGATTTGCGTTATTTGAAAGTAAATAGATTTGTACAGGAATTTATTTTGATTGAATTCAACGGTTTCAATTCATTGACTAAATCAATAATAAATGCGAAATGATGAGGAAATTATTAGAGCTGAGTGGTGTATGAATTTTTAATTCTATACTTTCCGCTACATACAATTGAAAACCTTTAATTAGACAATATAATAAATTTTTTGTTGGAATATTTTGTAAATACATGATTTAATATTTTGTAAATTTGTTATAATGTGATATTTTATTTTGATTATTTAGACCAAATGTTGTCTCGACTTGGATTTTCAAAGAAAACAAAATATGTATAGTAAATCTATTAAAAGAACTTAATTAAAATTTGGTTTGGATGTACATATTAGTAATGGAAATGTTGAAATATTGAAAATAGAAATTTCCTTTTCTTGATTTCTTCGAGTGCATATGAAAAAATGAGTGCATATGAAAAAAATACAAATTGCTTATTTTATGCATTTTTTAGAACGACATTTCTATTCTGAACTTTTAGATCCAGCGTTTTTTCAAGTTTTTGTCGAAAGACGGCCTAAATTTTAGATTTAAAATGGTATGGTCAAGCGTTGTTGAACCATCGAAATTTGAATGCTCACCATGGTCACTGATGTATGGTAAACATGGAAGCCGCGGCATTTTAACTTCTTTTAAAACACTAAACAGTCTTACCGAAACTAACTTCCCCACCTTCATAGTTTCTTTAAAATTTCTAAACAGTTTCGATAAAGGCCATTTGGAGAACTTTCCCCGCCTTTAACGAAGCTGTAATTTGTAAAAGACTTCGGAAATAGCTTCGGTAAGGTCTTTTGTAAGCAGTTATGCAAGCTGAATAGAATTTAAGGTTTGAAAAGTTATAGATTCGGTAAAGTACTTCTAATAGCTTGTTTTAAGCAATCTTTAGAAGTTTTATAGAAGCTATTAAAAAATGTGACAAAAATTTTACAATGTTTTTTATATATCTACACTTTTTTAACGTAATTATTGTTATTTCTATGTTATTTATACAGTGTTTGAATTTAAGTTTTTGTTTACGGTCGCATCAAGCTTCGAACCCTGGTCCTTCGATCGTTTGTCCTGCACGCTATCCAATCGGCTGATTTAAATGTTAAGAAACAACAAATATCTTTGATAGTAGTTACAATAACAATAGCTTCTATAAGACTTCCATAAGACTTCCATAGAATTTAGTTCTTTAATTTAGATGTAGAAAATATAGTATATAATTCAGGGGCTTATTTTTTATGGAAAAAGGTATATGACATGTAAATTCAACGGGTTTTTTAACGATGAAATTATAATCTCAGGTAAAAGAATATTGACAAATCTATTTTCTATTTGTTTTATTAGTTCAAAGATTTTAAGGAAAACAAAATTAAGGGGTTATATTTTTTCACTCATTAACTTTTAGCGTACTTACACCTTTATTTGAACAATATTTTTTTTTAAATAAAAAGTTTTGCAATTGGATTTTTAATAGGTGTCACAACAACATGCGTACTAAGGTGCTGATGAACGCAGTTAATTTTTAAAAATGTTATATAAATATAAACTAATAACAAAAGAAGCAACGATATATCGCACCCATCCATTTGCTGTAAATTATTTTAATAGAGTGACTAAATTATGAAACTCTGTATCGCCTCAGTTCTTCCTGACGAGTTTGGCTCTCAGAAATGTAAAGAAAATTCATATACCATTATTTATAAAACTTTAAATTTTCTCTATTCCACTCCAGTTGATTTTTGATTCTGATTCTCGAATCTAATTGATTATGATTTTGATTCTCGAATCTAATTGATTATGATTTTGATTCATTTTGTTGTCTATTTGAAGACTCTAAATAAAAAATATTTTATATTGTGCAAAATAAGTCTAATAAATAGATTAAAAAAGCAAAAACCACCTTATGCACAATACTTTTTTGACAAAAACGAAACGATTTCAAATTCGTATAAGCTTCAATTTCATATAAACCCATTCAAATTACATGTCACATATCTTTTCCATGAAAAGTAAACCCCTGAATTAAACTATATTTTCTACATCTAAATTTAGTTGAAATAATAGAAGCAATAGCTTCCGTCAGTTTGACATATTTCGTTTCAGATATTGAAGCAATTTTTAGACTATGACAGCTGTGCTTCTATACGATCTGTAAACAGTTACAACCAAAACAACTACAATCCTAATGACAGCTATAACTTCTATAACCTTTTTTCGGAAGCTTTATTTAGTGTTGTGTGTATAAGTTTCGGTAAAGCTTCTAATATTAAATATAGAAGTATTTTAGAAGCTTTCATTTCGATGGTGGGGAGAACTTCTCTGTGGATGTTGTATCGAATCTTTATAGAAATAAAATATAACTAGCTTCCACTTAGAAGCTTTAGCAAAGCTTTATTGTGTAACGTGGCCCTTTGGTGCACGCTATATTATATTTTTAAATGTGGGAAGACGGAGCCTTGCTTACCGTATTCTAGAAGTGTCCATTTCTTCCTTTCACTGTTTCTCAAACTATTACGGAAATCACAAACAAATATACATTTAAATTGAATTTTATTAAAAGAAACATAGAATTTGAATAGATTCACAAGATTTAAGTTTAATGATTTCTTTGTGTTAATTTATATTAGCTCAATAATTTAATAATTTAACTTTATAATTTAATGCATGCACTAATAATATTTTACACAAATTGATTTTTATGAGACCTTAGTATATAATTTTATAAAATAAATAAAAAAATAACAATACCAGTTTTATCTTTTGATTTGCCAATGATCTGCTTCTTGATGATATCCTGTTCCAACACGAGCCAACATAATTAATTCCAAACTTATTGTATCTGCATGCCTTTGTTTTGTCTTAAATGTTGAATTTGTTGTTTTAATATATTATCAGAGTGATACTAATAGGTCCATCCATCTTCCATGTATAATAATAATAATACTGGTTGGTCCTTCCTCGCCAAAATGCCAGATCAAATAGACCAAATAATATTCGCTAATTTCTCATGTTCACAAATTCTACAAATCACGTCTCTCCATTTCATTTTCAATTTTCTCCAAACTTGACTTTTCATTTTAAATAAATTTTACTTTTCTTAGTTGGCTGCTTTTCATTATATTTAAGGTAGACGTTTTCATACATTTTCTGATTTTTATACCGGTTTGAATAACCCAGTAAAACAATTTCAATTATCTTTCGTGGTCTTTTAACTTGGTTATTCGGTGGATCTAGTTGAATATGGCCCATAATACATTTCTTCAAACCGTGCTGTACAACATCAATAGCTTGCTTGGAACAGAATATTTTCAGCTCTCACATCAAATCATTGGCTTATTGAATTTGTAAATCTTCTCAAAGTGATCATCTTCTACTTAATACTAGGAATTAGTATCTTAAGCTTATATTTAACAAATATTATCAAACTATTTTTTAATTACATAAAATTTTATTTTCATATGAACAACAAAAGCAGCAGAAACAGCTGATTAAAATTATAATTTATTTTTATATTTCGTTTAACAAATTTACGTTAACAAAAAAAATTATTACGTTAGATAATGCAAATCATTGATAAAGAAACAATAAAAGGTAAAAACGATTTATTAATGAAACAAACACACTTATACGAACATGGATGATTTTATGATTAATTTGGCTATCAATTGCCAATTTGAAATTTAGAATTTTTGTACTCGTTACATCACACCCTTCTAAAATTTTCGAGAGCATTTTGTTTCCAATCCACTAAGGAGTTAACAAAATACCAATATATAACAAAATGCTCTCGAAAGTTTCAGACACAATGTCTGTTATTTCGATTACCACCACCATTACCAACACCAATACTTGAACTAAGTTGTATGAAGACTTCAATTGAAATTTTCTTTCCAACAAAACTTTTAACTACAGGCATCCCTTCATTTCTGCCTAAAACTTCATCATTAAAATTGAAACATAATAATCATAACAATATTAACATGTACCACCATCACGGTACGTAATTTATGTTTAGGACTTATTATCATCTTGACTGCCTAAAACACCCAAAATATTACAACCTTAATATCGCTAGTACCTGAATTACGGTACTTCATCCGAATAATGGTCATTCTATTTCTCGAATGCCTTACACTTCCAAAACAAAATAATTTACTTGCACCTACATCACGGCACATAATTGGTGCAAAGGGATTCACAATCAATGAATACCTTCCACCACAAAACATCACTCGTACCTACAACACGGCACGTTTTGGTGTAAAGGGATTCATATTTACTGAATGCCTTCCACCACCAGATAACACAAAAGTATTACACCCAAAAAAAAACAAAATTAGTACAAATGCTTTCGGAACTCATATAACAATACCTGAATAACGGCATAATTCATGTCTTCCGAAGGCCTAAACTAACTTTCCCTACCTAATTATTGAAAATTATTAGGAAATGAAGGTACCTGCCACTATAATCCGTATCTCTGCTACCAATATTCTAATTACTAAATATTTAAATTTATTGACAAAAATATCAAGTTTAATTCAATTGTGAGTCCTCCTACAACTGAACAATTTTTAGATTCTAACACAAAACACATTAAAATAAAAACAGATATCAACACTTACAAATGGCTTATTATCCGATTTTCAATTCCAATATTCTCTGGATCCTTGCGTTCCTTGATCTATTTCGCCTTACTTTATTGATTCAACGTTTCCTCCCTGGCTTTATATTTTGCTAAATCATTCGCATGGAAACGTCCTATTACTTTCCCATCTAAGTTTTCTAATAAGTAGGTATAACTGCCTAGTTTATCTCGAATGCGGCACTTAACATTTCCTTTTGTAACGAAATCCGTATTGCCTTTGTCTCTTCTCTTAGTGAAGATAATCCACGAATATTTCTAATCGACAATTCATACTCTATTTCTTCGGGTTCTAGATGAACCGGCTCGAAGGTGAGCCAAGAAAGTTTTCGCGGCATTATACAATAAATTGATCTACGTATGCTTAACCTAATTCGTTTTTAATCACTAGCGAATACACTTTAGCGCACAAAAATAAATGAGAACTATTTAGTACGCTTCCATATAACTCAATTTATGATTTCCTTTTTCAATCGCTTTATTATTTAAACCAAGAAAACAAAATCACAAATTATTAAAAACCAAAATTGTTTGCGAAACAGACCAAAGAAAACAAGAACCGCTTTAATGATTAAGTAATAACAAGAAATATATTTTAATGAAATCTTTTATTTATTTATCTAATTCATGTAGGTAAATATATGTCATCAATGCAATAAACTTTATTTAAAATTTTTTTTTGACAATCGGAGAATTTAAAATTTATTAGAAATATTTTAACCACAGTTCATCATTTAATAATAATTACAGAAAACTTTTCTTATAAATCACTCACCTGATTGTTATTAAAACTGTTTGCTAAATGGTTTGTTAATGGTTTGTTAATGGTTTACTAAATTACTAACCACTCACAATACAAAATTAATTTTCACTACTTTTCACTACCACTTTATTTAAAATATTTGCACGTCTACTTCTACAATCTTTTCACTTAATAAATTATTTATAACACTAATTTCACAACCTAAACATAAAAACAACACAAGACTTAATACAACTATACAATAGCATGCACATATATAATTTGCACAAAATTAAAGAAACTTGTAGAAGAATAATTTGCACAAAATTAAAGTAAAATTAAAGAAACTTGTTCACTTCTAGAATACACATAGCAAAGATGTTGTTTTTTCTGCTTGTAATCGTCCCCACAAGGGATGCCAAATGTAACGTGGCCCTTTGGTGCACGCTATATTATATTTTTAAATGTGGGAAGACGGAGCCTTGCTTACCGTATTCTAGAAGTGTCCATTTCTTCCTTTCACTGTTTCTCAAACTATTACGGAAATCACAAACAAATATACATTTAAATTGAATTTTATTAAAAGAAACATAGAATTTGAATAGATTCACAAGATTTAAGTTTAATGATTTCTTTGTGTTAATTTATATTAGCTCAATAATTTAATAATTTAACTTTATAATTTAATGCATGCACTAATAATATTTTACACAAATTGATTTTTATGAGACCTTAGTATATAATTTTATAAAATAAATAAAAAAATAACAATACCAGTTTTATCTTTTGATTTGCCAATGATCTGCTTCTTGATGATATCCTGTTCCAACACGAGCCAACATAATTAATTCCAAACTTATTGTATCTGCATGCCTTTGTTTTGTCTTAAATGTTGAATTTGTTGTTTTAATATATTATCAGAGTGATACTAATAGGTCCATCCATCTTCCATGTATAATAATAATAATACTGGTTGGTCCTTCCTCGCCAAAATGCCAGATCAAATAGACCAAATAATATTCGCTAATTTCTCATGTTCACAAATTCTACAAATCACGTCTCTCCATTTCATTTTCAATTTTCTCCAAACTTGACTTTTCATTTTAAATAAATTTTACTTTTCTTAGTTGGCTGCTTTTCATTATATTTAAGGTAGACGTTTTCATACATTTTCTGATTTTTATACCGGTTTGAATAACCCAGTAAAACAATTTCAATTATCTTTCGTGGTCTTTTAACTTGGTTATTCGGTGGATCTAGTTGAATATGGCCCATAATACATTTCTTCAAACCGTGCTGTACAACATCAATAGCTTGCTTGGAACAGAATATTTTCAGCTCTCACATCAAATCATTGGCTTATTGAATTTGTAAATCTTCTCAAAGTGATCATCTTCTACTTAATACTAGGAATTAGTATCTTAAGCTTATATTTAACAAATATTATCAAACTATTTTTTAATTACATAAAATTTTATTTTCATATGAACAACAAAAGCAGCAGAAACAGCTGATTAAAATTATAATTTATTTTTATATTTCGTTTAACAAATTTACGTTAACAAAAAAAATTATTACGTTAGATAATGCAAATCATTGATAAAGAAACAATAAAAGGTAAAAACGATTTATTAATGAAACAAACACACTTATACGAACATGGATGATTTTATGATTAATTTGGCTATCAATTGCCAATTTGAAATTTAGAATTTTTGTACTCGTTACAATTGAAGCTAAAACTTGTATAACTCAAAATTGAGAAGTAAGTTTGCTAGTTGTGCGGTACTGAAGTAGTGGGTTTTATGGCTGTACCTTGCGCCCGACGTAATTTTTCAGGAGCAGATCCTCGCCTTGACCTTGATGAATTTATCACGCCTTTCAAAGGCAAACATATAGAAAAATGCAGTACCTAACTCTGTTCGCGACAGATGTAAAATTTAAATACTGAAAATAACTATGCTGCCTTGGTAGACCTCAACCACTTTGCCCAATAAAAAATAAGATTTTCATTAATAATATTTCAATGTAACATCAAAACAAATTTGTGAACGAAGGCTGTATTCCTTAAATTAGCATAAAAAACAAAGTGATGAAAATAAAGAGTAATGTTGTGGACCCTCCTCCCAACCCTCTTTTATCGTTTCGATCAATTTTTACGAGGAAAACTGATTGTTTATTTGTTATGCCCTGGCAATTCAAAGACTTTACAACACAATTTTATATCAATTATTTTTGAACTTTTGATATTGTGTTCTTTTACATTCAATGCACCATCGTCTAACGAATTTTATTTGCACTAGACCGACTTTTTTCATTACTTTAGAAAATAAAATTACCAAAAGGAAAATTTCAAGTATTGCATTTCTCTTTCACTAATCTTTTTTATTAAAAGCATCAAAGTACGGAAGATTGTTAAGTACTTTTATTTAACAAAAGATAAGAATAAAATCTCCAGTTTAGTTACCACACAGGTCTGGGACCCTATTCCCGAACTCATAAATGAAATCGCAATATTGTCAATTTGTTTAATGCAAAAATTAGTCTTTCATAATAATAAATAATTATATTATTATATTTTTATATCATTAAAAAATATTTATTTACTAAATATATTTCTATTTAGTTTTGTATATTTAAAGATCAAAAAAAATAGTTGTTAAAAAAGTATGTTAAAGCGACATCTTTGATTGTTTTATTTCGAATTTAGTACCAAAAATGTGTTATAATCAGCTATAATTTTGTAACTAAGATATAAACCTATATTATACATAAATTTGGGTTAATGGAATACCATTTTGTACAAAGTTGTAAAGCATTTTGGTGAAATTGACAATATTGTCGATTGATAAATATTTGTTCGAGAATAGGGCCCCTATATTCCAAAACCTCTATGAAACAAAAATTAACATCATCAAAAGTGAAACAGTCAATTATGTCAACATTCAAAATTAAATTGCATGAAATTGATAGAACAATAAGAAAAATAAAATATATTATTAAAAATAAATCAATTAAATAAATAAGAATAATTTGAGAAGCAAAACGCAGTTTTAAAAAATAACAAAACGGTCTTCGAAAAAATTATTTTTGACCTTGGCGAGTTGGATGTTATATGAACGGTGACTTATTTTCTTGTCCAAAACAATTTTTCTTGTAATTTGTGAAGGTCGAAGGCAGAAAAGTTGTTTTGGACTAGAAAAAAAGTCACCGTTCTATATAACATCCAACTCGCCAAGGTCATAAATAATTTTTTTCAAGATATCTACTCACAACCGCCTCCAAATAACATTTTAAGTGATGAGCCGACCCCTATAATTTCAAATCACTCTTTACAACATATCCCATAACCGTAAATTTTTTCAATTTGAATTTTTGAACCGTGAATTTTTTCTTTTGTAATGTACGAAGTTAAGGCGGCGGAGAGGAGGTCAGAAAATTTTTCATATTATTCAAAATAAGTCAAAATGTGCGTTCTAAAATTAGAAATTGTTTTGGACTAGAAAAAAAATTCATCTTTCATACTCGTAAATAAGGTCAAAAATATTTGTTTCTCAAAATTTCCACCAAAAATTTCCAAATAACATTTTAAATGACAAGCCGGCCGCCGTAGTGAATATTTTCATTTTTCTTCTGTAATGTTCGAAGTTAAGGGGGGGGGGTAAAGAGATAGGAAAAAATTTCAAAAATAATTTAAATAATAAAATTATTTTTTCAAGCTTTCCACTATCAACCACTCCAAATAACATTTTAATTTAACAACCGACCGCTAAAGTTTGTGTTCAATCTTTATAACATTTCCTATAATCGTGAATTTTTCTTTTGTAATTTTCGAAGTTAACGGAGGGGGGGAGGGGCAGGAAAACAAACTCATGTTTATCATAATAACTCAAAAACTACGCAGTCAATAGTTTATTGAATTTTTTTGGAAACATTTCAAACTTTATCGAGTTTTCTAAGCCACAAACGATTTCTTAAAAAAACTCTTGTTTTACTGTCTCCTTATATTTGTCTATAAAATACAGAGAAAGGTAAATAGCTGCATTTTTTTTATTTTTAGTAGGTGTGGACAACTAAATTTTATGACTAAAAAATTTCAAGCTGATAGCACTTATAGTTTGTGAGAAATTCGATTATGTAGAAATTCGAACGGACAAGTCTCACCAATAGGGTACCGTTTTTACTTTATTAAAGTACGGAACCCTAAAAAAGAAAGTAGAACCCTAAAAAAGTCACTTGAATGCGTCCACATCCAGTCCTGAACTGGGTAAACATCCGTTTAGGTCAGGGAATTCACTTGATCAACACCACTGGTGTTGTTTTCTGGCACAACGAACTTGAGCTCTCCTCTATTACTCGCATTTGAAGCATTCGGTCAAGATAGTCATAGATTTTGATTGAATAGCCAGCGATGTGTGATAATGCTTCGGTTTAATAGGGGCATTATCACCGACATCAATAACATGTTCTACCAATGAAGTCTTTCCGAGACCTGAGACTTCAAAGGAAAATCATCCTGAATTTTCACAAGTTCTACACAAAAGGAGGCAAAAGAATAAATTATACCAATGGTCTTCCAGAAATCGATTCCCAGGTCCCCTTCATCTTCGCGTAAACCAGGAACCAGGAGCCATTAAGAGTAATAGGTACAGTAGAATACGTTTTTAATTTTATAATGAACAGACGGTTATTATGAACTGTTTTTTTGTCCCTTAAATTTACATGAATTATAATTTCATGCGTTTATAATGTACATACGTTTATAATAAACAAAAGTGTTAGTCCCTTGGCCGTTCATTATAAACGAATTCTCCTGTTCGTCGACATTTTTCAAAATTTGATTGACGGTGGAGCGACTTCGAGTACCTTTTAGTCGCGTACCTGTTAATTACGTTGAAGCGAGTCGCGAGTCGATCTTAAGCGATTGTTGTGAACAACGACCAGTACATGTAACGTGTTTCCATTATTCATTAATCTATTTAAAAATCTGGGTCATAGTTTACTAGAGTCTCATGCAGTCTAAATCAAAGGATGAGACGTATAACACTGCAATTTATCCTAAGGTAAAACAGAAATAATAGGCTAAGAACGTTATAATGAGTATTATTTATTGACATATTAGTTAACGTGCGATATCATATACCACTAACAATAGGAGAATGATACTACTAGTCAAGCTGATATCTTGATATGATATCTGATCCGTCAGCTGATATCAGCTGATAGCTGATATTTGCTGACGGATGAGCTCTATTCAGTCAATGGTAGCCACCACAATCTAAGTTATTAAATATTACTTGATAATGGTATGCTTGCTTGAAGGAATGAGGCTTCAAATAATTCTAGCTTTTGATACCTCCCTGCTAATGCCAATTATATGTGATATTACACGTTGACTCATGTGTCAATAGCAGGGTTTGGATTACGCGGGCTTGTCACACCCGTTTATTAAAAATTAAAAAAAAATTACAAATCAACAAAAACTGATCACGTCGTGCATATAAAGTCTTTGGTATCATAATTAATTGCAAAACAAACCCGACTTTGATGAATTCCTGATACATTTTTCTTCAACATTCAAAAATTACAGCTATTTCTCAAGCAGCTGCTCTTAACTTCAACAAAAATTTTCTGCCGATAATGAAGAAAAAAATCGACATATCCAATTAAACATTGAATTTAAAGTTTCAAAATACCAAAAGAATTTCTATTTGATTTCATCAATTAAACAAAAATTATTAAACAAGAAAAGAATAAAAGAAATTAAACAATATTAAAATAAAAAATTTATTTAATTTGAACATGATAATTAATTACGATTACAATTGTAACGAACAAAACAAATAAACAAAAAATCAGACATTGAACTTAAAAAAAATTAAAGAAAATATTAAGTTTTTTTATGTTTCTGCGTGCATAACTTATAACTATTTATAAGAAAAATGCTTCGGGTTAAAAACATTAAATTAATAAAAATACAAATTAATAGTTATAATCACAACAACAAAACATAAAAGCAATAAAGTGAGAAGAAATAGATCGTTTAGTGAAAGTTTTCTACACCAAAATTTTTTTGTTTGACGGAGCTGAAGTTCATCACAAAAAAAACTAGACATGGGATTGTCCACTACTAAATTAGAACAATTGGGCGAAGTTTCGTTTCTACAAAAATGGTTTGCACGTTTTTTTTATTTCTATCAGTCAGTTTTGATCAAATACTTTATGCGCTGATATTTTTTTGTAAACTTTCAATTTTAATTCAATAAATTTTAGAAAATTAAACATTTCAACACGTGTATGAGAAATAGCAGCCACCTGTAATGAAACGTAAACTCTTCACCATGATCCATTATCGAAACAGCCCGAGCAGAAATTAGTTATGGAAAGCCTGAATAGAGTTAGGGTGTGATCAGGTCCTGGTCAGGTCCTGGTCAAGGCAAGTCTTATTGAGGCAATCTGATGTGATCCTGTTCTGGGCCTGATTAACAATACCCTTTTAGGGTTAATCTTATTTGAATATATCAGGCCCTGATTTGGTTTTTCGTATTTGACTGATAGCTCAAATTTCAATTGGTTAAAATTCACTAGAGTATTTATTATCCATTTTAGAAATATATAGTTAAAATCGTTTCATGTAAGTTTTACTTTTTAGTTGTCGCTTCTCGGCTGAAAGACTATAATAATAGTGATTAAGGTGGTACATGTTTTAATTTTTGTAATTTTTTTATTTTATTTTAATTAATTGATGTATATAATATATAAATATATATCAGGGTCTGGTCTGGATATCCCAATCAGGGCCTGATCCGATTATCCCCATCAGAGTCTGATCCGATTATCCCAATCAGCGTCTGATCCGGTAATCCCAATCAAAGGCCGATAGAGAAAAAGCGAAACATTCAGATTTAGGGCCCAATCACGCTGCCCTACCAATGCCAGATCCGGACTAGAGCAAACTTGATCAGAACCTTATTTGAGCCCTGACAAATTTACGCTCGGAAGGAATTCCTACAATGCTCATGGAAATTTATCAGCAAAAAAATGAATTTTCAACCATCGGTTGGTAAAACAATAACAAAAAACTAGTGGGATGGGGTGTGACCATAGGGGCCACGCCAAAACTTCCGTAAGATTAAAAACCAACCATCCACTGGATATAAGGTATACTAAAATATCAGACATAAAAAAAATTATACAATATAATTTAATTGCATTGTCCAAAAATACGTTTTATAGAACATAAATACAAATAAAAAACGAAAAATTTCAAAACAAATATTAAAACAAATTTGAAACAAAGTTAACAAAAAGTGAATATTAGCTCAATTAGGGTTAGACCTAAAATACGCAAAATTAAGATTTATTTAATATACGACACATAAATTGTAATAATTTAAATAGAATTTGAAAGTGTGTGTGTGTAATCATATTTAAATTTAATATTATACTAACACTCAGACTGCAAACTAAAATAAGTTGTATATACCGATTCAGAAGTTATTGAAAGGTGAAGATATCATTAAAATGTCAAGAAATCAATCAAAATCAATCAATCAAAATTGATCTCCAACAGTCCAACACAATAACCTAACCTATCGGTAACATAAAAGGTCAGCGACCACTATATACAAGACAATTAAAAAGAAATTTTGTTCTGTCTCATGTTAACTGAAACATTTAAAAAAAAGTTCGTCAAAAATCCTTCATAGCTGCGGCTGTTGTGATATATTTAAAAGAACTATAGGATAAAGCTATTTAACCGAAAGTGACAAACGGAAGTTGAAAAATTACTATGAACATTACAATAACCTTATGCTCTAAGTTTCAACAAAATTGAATGTCAGGACTGAGTGTTATTGAATTTAAAAAAAACATTGTTCAACGATCCACAGACATTCTCCCTTTGCCAAATTTTGAAAATAGCTCATATTTTCCATATTCAAATAAGCCCAGAAGCGTTTGCAGCTTATTTGAATTCAAAAGTTTCATCAAGATCTCATGCGTTTGCGTCACGAAAATAACACCTATTTTTCAAATTTTCATAAAAAACTCAAAAAGTAAGATAGCAATTGTTTATACAAATGTCATTATAAATTGTTGACATGATGACAAACAAAATGGGAGACATATGGTCTTGATAACGTTATTTATTCTCATAATATTTGCAAGAGATGATTTTCAGTTTTTTTGGAAACCACTAAAAACAAATGAACTGAGTTCGTTAGAAGAGGACTGGGCTGTAAGCTACGTTAAATACATCGATTGTGACCATTACCGTTGAAATCGGATCATCCGTTGTTGAGAATGCGTTGGACAAATATTTGTCTACATACGACGATACACACGTACATACACACACATAGATACTGCCAGCTAAAAATAGCCTAAACAGCTTCAGGAGGTCTTGAAACGTAAAGATATCATAAAAATTCCGATTTCGAAAATCGACCCAAATCAATAACTTGCCATATCGGGAAGTTAATAAACAGTTGACCACGCGATCCACTCACGAACCTCAAACCTTTTTGTGAAAATTAGAAAATAACTCATATCTTCGATATTCAAGTAAACTCGGATGCGTTTGCAGCTCATTTACATACAAAAGTTTCATCCAGATATCATGCGTTTGCATAAAGAAAATAACACGTATTGTTTCACATTTTGTTAAAAATCTCAAAAACTAAGATAACAATTGTTTATACAAACCTCATTATAAATGTCTGACATAATGACAAACAATATGGAAGCTTCGTGACCTTGATAGCATTATTTAATTTCATGATATTTGCAAGAGATCATTTTCAGTTTTTTGGAAACCACTTAAAAACAAATGATTTAATTTCGCTAAAAAAAGACTGGGCTCTAAGCTACGACAAGATACATCGATTGCGACCATTTTCGTTAAAATCGACCCATCCGTTGTTGAGAAAGCGTTGGGCAAAAATTCTCCATACAGCGATATACACACACATACACACACACACACACACATACAGACTGCCAGCTAAAAATAGTCTAAACAGCTTCAGGAGGTCATGAAATGTGAAGATATCATAAAAATTTCGATTTCGAAAGTCGACCACAAAACAATAACTTCCCATATCGGAAAATTAAAAATTCGGGATGATATTGTAATATTGATAATTGACTACTTAAATTATAAGAGGTTTTTGTTACAACCGACACAAGGAAGTGCCATGACAAGAGAGTTAATCGGCCTTAAATTTTACGTTATACCGAAATACCCTGAAACCCAGATAAGGTGAATGTTAAACTGTTTATTCATCTCGTTAAGAGTCCAGACAGTTTCGGGTTGCTTTTAACTTGGTAAGGTTTGGCTCTAAAACCTTTATAGCAACCTGACTGTCCGTAAAAACGACGATATTATTTGCAGATATTACATAATCCTACAACCACTCTGAGGCCTCTTTTATAGTTACAATTTCAGCCTAATAGATACTCCAGTGATCAAGTAGCTGAAAAAAAGGTTTAAATTTAGTTCTTTGTAGAATATTTTGTAGAATGCAACTAATCTTTCCATTCATTTTCGGTTTATCCGTGTAAAAGTTGACAAAACCTTTATGTTTGTCTAATTCACTTTTCCAGTTCTCTCTGGAAGAAATAGCAATTGTTGAGCCAACTGCCGAGGATGGTTTCGCAATGGAACAGTCTGTGGTTGAAAGGAATGAAGGAAAGGAAGGAAGGAACTTACCACAATTGAGGAGTGTCCTATATTGCACAACTCCATATCCCGGTAGACTCAGCCTATCTGCCATGCTGGCTGCTATCTTGCTATAAAGATATCGATAGAAGTAGAATGAAAGAGAATTTCTAGTGCTACAGTTGGTTTGCTTCATAGAGCTCCACTAACACACTGTGATGCGGATATCTGAGCTTTCATCAAGAGTTTCTGAATGACCATTTTATTTAGAGACGGCAACCTAACCACGAGCACATACAGCACGGTTGGTCGAACTATCGAGCCGTGTATCCAGTGCACAACGTTAGGTGTTTTACTCTTTCTTTGTTAAATTGCAGTTTTGTATGAGTAAAGTGCTATGGTAACTTTTATTGCTCTTTCAAGAATGTTGGTTTTCCAGCCTAGTTTATTATTCAGAATGAGCCCAGAAGTAATTAACCTTGTCAGTGACACTCAGTTACACCCCGTTGAGAGTTGGAGAGGGGTAAAATACAGGTGGTTTGTTATATATACTCTTATATAATAATTTATTTTTTATAGAAATGGTAGAAGTTTGAAAACTACTTGCTACGCTAAAAGGTTACGTTAAAAATAACTTGCTAATGCGAAGAGCATTAAATTTATCTTTAAAGCAAGCTTTGCATTGTTTTATAATGGAGACTTCCGTAGGACCTATATGTGTAGCAATTTGCATTACATATTAAACTTATTTTTAACTGTGATATAAGTCATTTCGTAAACGTGTTTCATGTGAATTTTATAAACAAATGCACAAATATAAATTCACACGGTGAACATTTGTTTAATGTTAACATGTATACTATACAGTTATACATGTATATAAAATGTGCGTAGAACATTTTGTTAAAAGTTCTATGCACATTTCGTAAACATCAAAAAACTTCAAAATTATAATCAAAATCAAATGTGCACGAAATGTGCACCACTTGTGCACCATGCATATTATGTTTGTCGGGACTATAGTTTTCTTTTCATTTTTAAAAAGTTTCTTACATTCCTGGTGATTTTGATCTACGAAAATCAAAGAGCAAATTACTAATCCTTGCAGGGATCAAGACCCAGTCATACGGTAAGCTGAGATTACCAGAAACTCTTGTTATTTAGCTCCATGCCCGTCGCCATTGTGTCTGCATCGCTATGGGCTGTAAAGAGAAAAATTAACCATAATACCGAACTTAACCTTTTTAAAAACAACAATATGTGAGCTTGAGTTTTTAGTCTAAATAGTCGGTCACATTAAGCCCAAGGTTCTTGGATCAAAACAACATCCAGCTCCTCTCTTGCCTATTTTAGCAATAGAGAAGCGAGCACTTTTTTAAAGTGGTGGAGGCTGACTTGAAGAAACTTTAAAATAAACCATTCCCACAGCTGGAACATCTGACTCTTCACTTGATGCAAGATTGTCACCCTTGATAATATATCTCCCCATTCGTGGAGCAATCGTCATTATCGGCACCTCAATCAGCATTTTCAATCGATTCAGTTTTATCCTTAGTATCGTCTTTCTTAAGTACTCCCTAAGTGACTTCTCCGAAGCCTTAGTGTATCACTGCGTGCTTTTCAGATAGCAGAGCCTTATTAATAACTAGAAAGTGCCCGTACGACGATGCCCGTGTTTGCCAAATAAGTGGTTGGAAACTCTTATAATTTTTTTGATTGTCATTTAATTTAATTTATTTTTTTAGTTTTAAAAATGGTGAAAGAAACTGTAATATTGGTATGATTTGGCAGTCAGCGAGAGCAATTATTCTCTAAAGTTAAATAAATTTACATATGAAATTTATGTTAAAATTAAAACACATTAGTACACACAAAAAGTTAACACAATAACGTAAAAACATTCGTTTATTTGGCGCCACAATTGCAAATGCCTTACTCTGGAACCTTATCCTCGCAACAAAAGAACGGTTTAGCGTCCTGTTATGTTAACTAATTGCATTTATCAATCCAAATTATATGCTGTTCTCAAATACGGTTCAATTGTAATTTTTGCAAATACATTTTATCAATTCTTTGCAATACTCTATATTGATGCATGCGTTTTGTGAGATGCATGCGTTTAGTAATGGCAAATATAACACTGAAATAAAACCTGAAAGAGCAAACCAAACATGCATAGGACTGATGTTTGAGATTAATCGAATAGCCGGTCTAAGAATGCCAGCATTTTGAGTGAATATTTACCTTTTAAGGGTTTTGTCAATTTATAGCCATCGTCTCATTTCGACCTTCCTGCAAGCGTTGTAAAAAAAAATTTGAACAGATGTAATAATACGGTTAATTTCTTAATTTCTTAGTCTAATATAAAAATAATAATAAGACTAATTTCATTTATAAATCCAGAGTTATATACTATTTTAAAAACAGTAAAATTGCATAATTTGTTGATATTTTTGAATGTATTTTAGCGATTCCTTGCATAATTCCTTGCGCCTATGTACATGATGCATGTGCTTTGTTTGTTTTTGATAGTGATAGAGTAGCATATTTCCCTCAATAAGGAAAACACTTTAAACCTGTAGCTTTGATATTATTGTTCATAATCTTGTTCTTCGCTACTAAGGTTCCATTGCAAAGACTTGGTGCATCAACGTTACTCAGAAGAGGAAAAAAAACGCAAATTTCCAATGTTTGGAACATGTGATTGCAGTTCAGATAATTCAAGCAGATTCGATATTTGTGTTTAATCATTTCAATTTTTCACTCCATACCAATTGCTCCATGTTTATAAGTCCTGTATTCGTCCCTGTATGGAGTACTGCTGTCAAGTTTGGGGTGCTGCCTCTGTTTCCATCTTGGCCCTCTTGGACTCTGTTCAAAAGCGGGCTATACGAATTGTGGGTGATCGAACTTTGACATCAAAACTTGATTCCCTACAACATCGTCGCACTGTTGCTGACCTCGTTGTTTTTTACAAATATCGTCATCAGCAGTGCTCAGATGAAATCAGCGGCATCATGCCTCAAACTTATTCTTACCCCCGTTCCACTCGGCAATCGGCTGCCGCAACCGGTGAAACGGTAAAGATCCCGCGCTGTCATACTGGCAGATCGCAGAGAGACTTCTTTATCCGAACTGCGTACAAATGGAATAGTTTGCCGGAACACTTAGTCTCAGGTGGCTTCAACCCGCAGATGTTTAAAAAAAGCGTTAATCTACACCTTAGAACGCCAGTTGTTGTGGGATCCAGGTCTAGACCTAGGTCTTAAAAGGTATTTACGTGTTGTTGTGACACATATTCTAAACCCTAAACACAACACATTTTATTTAAAAAAAAAAAAAAAAAAAAATCATACCTAAGCAATGCTTATTTCTAACGTATTTGTTTTAATTTTTAGAAATATGTATTACATACAAATAAACCAAACCAAAAACATATAACAACCAAGAACATAACGCGTTGGATTCCAATAAACAGAATTTTGATATAAATGTATTTGTTTGTCATACTAAACCTTAATTTTTCATTTTAATGATAATTCTGTTTAACGAAAAAAAAATCAATTAAAGATATACGAGCGAATAAAATGAAATTTGAATAAAAATCCAAATTAAATTATAAATAACATTTAGGCAAACCTTTAAGAAAATTAAAATACATCAATTAAAAAAAAACTAAATTAAATTTTAAAATTTGGGCTCCGAGGTGCATTAGTACCTGTCAATGGCCTTCTACTGACAAAATTTCAGACTTCTATGTGACGAAGATTTCTCTGGAGAGCGCGCCCAGACAGACAAACACTTTTTTTTATTATTAAGATAGAAGATAATGATTGCTGTGGCCCGACAACATTCATGTAAGTCTCATGCTTTGCTATCGTCCAGTTGTATGCAGGAAGCTATGGTTTGCTTTATTTTAGCATTTCCAATACCTTAGCTGCAGGATCTTTAGGCTTTCCTCTCGGCTGATCGGCACATGCTATTATTTTGACATGATATCGATGGCAACCACCATATCTGCAGACCGGAATCAAACTGGGATTTTCTCTAATCACTTCTAGATGTGCTAGTCTTATTACCACATTTCTTCAGTGGTGGCGTGATACCATGTCATCTTGCGCTCTATATATAAGAGTTACCTCTAGCTGGTGTTTTACTACAATACACCCACCAAATTAGCTAATATATCCCGATTTGCAGTGTCCTGAGAGTCAACACTTACAGCCAAGTACACCACGTTATTTTGAAAAATACCTCACCTTGGGTAACAAATGAATTAAAAATTATAATAAAAAAACAGATTATTTCTATAAAAAAAAATTAAATATCCTTACAATGAATATATTTGTGAAAAAAATTAAATTTTACCAAAAATTAAGCTATAAAAAAGAAGCTGAGTTCAAAAATAAATATTTTCAAAATGCGCTTAGTAAAAATGACTATAAGTTAGTTTGGAACTTAATGAACAAACACGTTTTTAATAAAAATGCAAACAAACAAAAACTATCCATTAAATGTAATAAAAGCATAGTTAATGAGCCAGGAGAAGCCTGTGAAATATTGAATACCCATTTTATTAACTGTGTCAATGAAATTATTCCTCAAAATTGTAGTATTTCTACAAATAATTCTATTTCTACTATTATTCCTAAAAATCTAAATACGATTCCAAAAGAATACGATCATCGTTTATTACAACTATATCATACAACTGAAAGTGAAATTGAAAATATTATTAAGAGCCTAAATAAGAAATCAGCCATTGGCTATGATAGAATATCCACAAAATACTGTGATTTCCTGAAGACCTCTATCTGCTCTCCTATCGCATCTCTTATTAATCGATGTCTAGATGAAGGTGTTTTTCCAGATTGCTTGAAAATAGCAAAAGTAACTGCGATATTTAAAGGGGGTGATAAATTAAATTGTAAAAACTGTCGACCGATTTCAGTATTACCAATGTTCTCCAAAATTTTTGAGAAAGTCATTTACGAAAGATTGGAAACCTTTTTAGTTCAAAACAAAATAATCAGTGATAATCAATTTGGATTCTGTCGCAATTCCAGCACTTTGGGCGCTACCACTCAGCTCTTATCACATGTAAAAATGGGTATAGATCAAGGCCTGATCACTTCTTGTATCTTTGTGGATCTTCGAAGAGCCTTTGATTCAGTTAATCATAAAATATCGAAGACTTAACTGTAAGATATTGGACTTCGAGGAAATTGTTTGAATATCTTTGAGTCCTATTTAATCCGAAATAGGAAGCAATTTGTTCAAATAGATAGCTATAAGAGTACTGTTCAAACAGTACAACATGGTGTGCCCCAAGGCTCAATATTAGGACACATTCTTTTTAATATATTCAGTAATGATCTGTTCCATTTAAAGCTAAACGGTGAGATAATTATGTATGCGGATGATATGGTAATTACATATAAGGAAAAAACACGGAAATATTAATATATAAAATGCAACAGAACATCGAAGAAATTAATGTATGGATGCGAAATCCAATCCAATCCAATTCAGATATAGTATAAATAACGCACAATTGACAAAAGTT
This sequence comes from Diogma glabrata, assembly GCA_963693315.1. Lineage (NCBI taxonomy): Eukaryota > Metazoa > Arthropoda > Insecta > Diptera > Cylindrotomidae > Diogma > Diogma glabrata. Next base: position 209,199,680 of record OY856187.1, read on the forward strand.
AATGAAGTTAGAGATTTGGGAATAACTTTTTCACAAAATCTAACATTTAGTAAACACATTGATATATCTATAGCTAAAGCGAATCAAATGCTTGGGTTTTTAAAACATTGGACGAAAGAAATAAATGATATAGACTGCATATTAAGGCTTTACTTTGCTTATGTTCGTTCGCAGATAGAATTTGCCGTTCAGGTATGGAACCCTTATCACGCAGTGTATGAAGACCGAATTGAAAAAGTGCAAAAAAAATTTCTTGTATTCCTATACTACAAAAACGGAGGAATATATGACCCACAAATTCCATTTCATGAAAATATTGCACGTTTACCATCTTATTTAGAACGATGCCATACTCACAATATCCTTAACTTGTGTGATAGAAGGAAACTGCTATCATCTTGTTTCTTGTCAAACATCATAAATGGACACATAAATTCTCCTTATATTCTTGAAAATATATTATTTAACGTCCCGGCAAAAAACTTTCGCAGACACGAGTTTTTACACATCCAATACCACAGAACCAAGTATGGGAGGTTTGAACCAATTAATGCCATGGCATCTTCCTTTAATGAAATATCACATCTTTTTGAGTTTAATATAGATAAATGTAATTTGAAAAACAAGATTAAAGAATACTACACTTAAGCACAAATCAGTCCTTCGAATCATTGCTAGTTTTGACAATTTTATTTTAAATGATTTTAATGTTTTACTCTTGGTTTTATCTGTTTTGTTTGTTTCTTTATTTTGTTTTTTTTTGTTTCTATTTTATTTTGTAATTTGGAAAATAGTATTCGTCTAGACGACTAGGATATCCTTAGTTAATGTTTATTAATCTTAATTTAATATTATGTGAAATCATAGGTTTAGATTTCTTTCTATAAAATAAATAAATAAATAAATAAAGAAAAAACCTTCTGGAAATCAATCAACAGAAAACTAAGTACATGATTTTTAAAATTAAAAACAAAAATATTGACCTTACTAACTTCCAACTGACGATTAATCAAACAATTTTGGAAAGAGTTACTAATTTTAAATATCTTGGGTTGTGGATCGATGAAAAATTAGACTGGAGCACTCATATTGCATCAATAAAAGAGAAAATCCGTAAAACAAATTTTATATTATATCAGATGAGACATGCTTTACCACAAAAAATTAAATATATGATATTCCATCCATACGCATATAATGAGCACAGTCAGACACCTCATTTCAATTTGGGGTACGGCTGCCAATGTAAGACTCTCCGAAATACACGTTCTTTTTAACAAAAGCTTGAAAATAATTAAAAATCTTCCTTTAAGAACACCTACTGCAATTTTGTATTCAAATATTCTACCCCTATCAAAATTAATTGAGTTTGAAATTGTGTACCTTGTTTTCAAAATTAAAAATAATTTTGTAAAAAACAATTTTCTAATCCGTCACTCTAGTTTAGTTCACTCGTATAACACTCGCCAAGCCTCAGACATATACATAGATTTTTGTCGAACTAGCATAGGACAGAAAAACTTAATATTTATTGGCTTTTCCTTATATAATAAATTGCCAGGCTCACTGAAACAAGAAACACGAATATCAATTTACAAATTTGAACTTAAAAATCAACTACTATCCAGTCAATAAGCCGGCAGATGATCAAAAATTACATTTGCTGCACTCTCTATCTTGTTATGTGTGGTTTTTGTTTGTTTGTAAGAAAAAGAAAAAAACAACGATAATGCGCTTGTCCGAACGAAAATGAAAATAAATTTTTTAATTAATTTGTCTACGTATGCATTTTTATGCAGTTGTAGGCATTAATAGTAGATTGTATTACTAGTGCGAATGCGTTTTCCAAACAAGAGTTAGTTTGCCGCACGACCGCAGGGAGTGCGGCAAATAACTCGCGTTTGGAAAACGCATTCGCACTAGTAATACACACTATTTTTTGTAACAAGTGCGTAAAATTCATAAATATTTATTTAATTGTTCATTTAATCATTTATTTAACAAAGGTATAAACAAATTTAAGCTTTTTAAATAATTAAAGTGCGCCATCTTTGTTGTAATATTTGTAAATTATTCGAGTTCGAAAATATAAACATAAGAATCCAACTAAAACAACACATAGGAATCCAACTAAGCTGTCAAAATATTAAACTTTGAAGACTTAAATGAATTGTTTTTTCTTGCAATTCCAATGATGCAATGTGTTTAAGTTGTTTTTACTATATGGTAAGTTATTTAAAGTATTATTTTGATATTTCAGTGCTATAAAAATATTAAATATAGATAGATATATGGATAGATTTAACTACAAATCTCACATGCAGGCGGCGATACGGTCCAGGCTTAAAAAATATTTTGTAGTCATGTGTGGCGAAAAGTAGTTTTTCTTGTGTTCTATTTTAGTACAAAATTGAATATTTTGTACGCATGTGTTACAAAAAATAATATATTTCATTGTTTCTCAAGAATTTTTATTGTAAATTTAAATTTTTTTTTTAATTTGTAATTAAATTAAATAAAAAAAGACTGAAAAACTTGAAATAAATAAATAATAAAGAAAAATAAAATCCACTTTATTTATTAAACATTCCAATAACAAATTAAAAACTTGATTTGTTGGTATAGTAATATTTTTTTTTTTTTTTTTTTTTTTTTTATTAATTAGTTAGACATGTTTAGCACACTAAATATGAAATATTCATTATTTAGACTCTTTGAATATCCGAAGATACCATGTCAACTATAAAGGAAGGAGATGAGGAAAATGGAAGGAGATGAGAAAAATGGACGGAATGAGGATATAGGAATAACTATACTGATTCTTTTAAATGACGATGGACATTTTCTTTAAACATCTGAGGAGAATATTCATCGGGAAATACGGAGCCGGGCATTGAGTTCCATAATTTGACCACTCTATTAAAATAATCGTTCTGGAAGGACATAGTTCTACAACGAGGTATTTGGACAGCAAATGGGTGAGATAACTCTGAAGTTCTTGTTCGTCGATTAAATTGCGCACACAATGGAAGGATATTTTGAATTTCCTTAGAGGAGAATTCACTAAAGTTATATTTATAGTAGATTGACAATTCAGCCACATTTCTTCTGTGCTGGAGTGAATCAAGCTGATCCGTTAGTTCGGTATTACCAATCAACCGTATTGCTTTTCTCTGTACAGAGTCTAGACATTTTATTGTTGACTGACAAGCACCTCCCCAAACATGACAGCAGTACTCCATACATGGACGAATAAATGACTTGAAGATTAGCAAAATTTGCTCGGGATTGAAATACTTTTTACATCGACTCAAGAATCCATGTTTATTCCATTTCAGGTTACTTTGAATATCCACTCCAAGAAGTCTAACTGATTCAACCTCACGCAATTCCTCATGGTTTATCTTAATAGGGAAATTTTTATGTCGTTCTATTCGTGAAAGACGGCATAGTTTTGTTTTGGTTGGATTAAATGAAACAAGATTACGATCACCCCATTCCATTATACGAGCCAGGTCGTTGTTGATAGAATCAATTAGCAGCTCTCTATCAGTGGTAACTGCAGTATGAGATCGAAATTTAGGAGATGCATGTGATGCATGCAATGTACTGTCATCAGCAAAACTATGGATTGGGTGCACTGTGGAATTAAGTAAGTCATTAATGTATAGAAGAAACAAGGTTGGTGGGAGTGCAGAACCTTGGGGAACCCCAGCATTGGTTGTGAAAATATTGGATGTGATACCATCTAAATTAACATGAAATTGGCGACCTGTAAGAAAACTATGAATCCATGAGACAGTAAGATGGTCTATGCCATAAGATTTTAATTTAGCTATGAGATTTTTATGCCACACTTTATCAAATGCTTTAGAAATGTCAAGTGAAATACTGAATGTTTCACCATGGTTTTCCAGTGATTTGTTCCAGAGATGGGATACGTAGGCTAACAGATCACCTGTTGCATGACTTCTACGAAAACCATACTGCTTATCATCTATAATTCGCGACATTTCCAAATAATCTATTAGATTGTAGTTAACATATTTTTCAAATATTTTAGCCAAAACCGACAGAATTGCAATTGGTCTATAATTGTTAGGGTCTGTCTTACTGCCTTTCTTTGATATGGGTTGAACGCTGGCCAGCTTCCAAGAATCGGGAAATATTCCGGTTTTATAAGATAAATAGAAAATTTTTGTTAAAATAGGAGCTAGTTGTCTAGCAAAGTTTTTAAGAATGAGGGGTGGGATACCATCGGGACCAGCGGATTTGTTGATATTGATAGAAAGAAGCATTTTCCGTACAATATTGCAACGAAAAATGATTGGTTTCATTTTCGTTTCAACTGGGGAAATGATTGTAGGAGAATGGAGAGGTTCAACTATGTTAGAGTTTTCTGCGAAAATACGACCCAAAAGATTTGCCTTATCTTTTGAGTCGCTCACGGGAATGTCATTCAGAATTAAGGTTGGAATAGAGGATCGAGTAAAGTTGCTTTGGACTGATTTAACTGCTTGAAAAAAACTACGTGAGCCAGATGGGTGCTCGGCGAATTTCTTTGCTTTCTTCTGGATAAACGCATCTTTGTCCAAGTCTATTTTGTATTTACTAATATTTCTGGCTTTCTTATAGGCGCTATGGGTTTCAGGTGTTTTATTTGAGTTATACGTCTTAAATGCTTTGCGTTTATTCCTCACTGCCTCATCAACATCCCGCGTGAACCAAGGCTCAGTTTTAGGAGTGATTAATCGATTTGGAATAAACCGCCGCATTCCGTCTTTGATAATTTCAGAAATTCTTATTGCCGATGTGCTAGGATCTTGATCAACACAACAAATAGTTTTCCATGGTGTTTGATCATAAAAGTTTCTCAATCCCTCCCAATCAGCGCGATTATAATTCCAGACGCGACGAGGATTTGCTTTAATTGGCGTCGGTGATGTAAATTCTACTATTGCTGATATTAGTAAATGGTCCGATGTTCCCAGGGGTTGTTCAACTTTTGTCTTCGTAGTATCTGGTTCGTTTGTCAAGAACAGATCCAGCAAATTATTGTTATGATGTGAATTGTCTGCGATTCTGGTGGGACACTCTATCATTTGCGTCAAACCGTGATAATCTGCGAATATCAGTTCAACTTGTCTTCCTACATCGTCAGTGCGCGATGAAAACTTAAGCCATTCTTTATTATGAATATTAAAGTCTCCAAGAATGACCAGTCTTGCTTTGGGATAGTCCGTGGTAATCTTTTCTAGATTCTTTTCTAGATTAGCCGAAATTTGATCGAAAAAAGTACATCCAGGGGGGGGAATTCGGAGATCTGTATAATCCTATTATAAACATAGTTTCATCAACACCTGAGATCTTCAGTGCTATAGAATTATGGTGCTTAGAGTTCAACTCGTAGGCCTTAATTCTCATACATGAAAGTGAATTTCGAACAAATGCACAGACACCATGCTTGTTATAAAAGGAATGTTCCAATTCGTAACTAGGCATCCGGTATTTATCAAGATCCAATTTCGATGATTTACCACTGACAATTGTTTCCGTAAGAAATAATATGTCAGGTTTATTTTTTTCGATGTGGTGATGAACCTCGTTTAGGTTCGAATTTAGTCCTCTTATGTTTGTGAAATCAATTCTAAGCTGTTGGTTCACTTTGCGGCCATTTTGTTGAGACTGAGACTTACCCCTTGACATTGTAGGTGCAGTGACAGAAATTCGACCAGGTCTAAATTTCAACACTACACAATACAAGAAAATCTGGGTACCTCCGTCACAACAGTACGACACTAGATCGCAGCTGTTGCACGATAACTAAGAAACAACCGGGGGTAAAGATACTAAATAATAAGGATTTTACTAAGTGTATAAACTAATGTATTTATTTATCTGATTATACTTTATACTTAAGGAATAAAAAAAAAATGTTTGAGGGAGAACCTGTATATTTATGGATTTCCAGAAACAATCAATAAAAGATAAAGAGCACTCTTGCAATAGAAACTAAATATATAATTTAATGCTATTTTACCTTTAGTGATCAAAAGGGGTGGGTATTAAAAATAATTAAACAATTAAGATACTGTACTATTACGGCAGCAGGCAAAAAAAAACAATACATTTGCAGTGATGAAAATTGACCATAAATTTAGTTTTTATCAATGGTTGGGTTTAAGAAATTACTTTAAAACAAGTGGCGAGAGATAGCATTAAATTACAAAATTAGAATATGTAACAAATATATATATATATAGTAAAATAAAATGTATACAACCTGCCAATTTTTAAAATCGGTTAATTATTTTTAACTTTTAACACTTAAAAAAAAACTTTCTCTGGGGGCGTGTCTTGTTGGTGAAAGAGGATTGAATTTAAGAATCTTTTTTTTTTTAAACGGAGATGGGAATATTACTTTCTTTCTTTTATTTTACACACATATATCACTAATAAGTTAAATGTTTTCTTTGTTGATAAATTGAAAATATAATAATATAAACAAGTTAAAACAAGAACAATACACATATAAAATCTAAAATAAACAACAAACTTGTTTTGTTTTTCTTGTTATCTTTGATGAACAAATTTCAATATGGCGATATAAAATTTACAGGAAAACTGCAAATTATTTGCAATATTTTGAAGTCGTGGATAAAATAGTATCATGTATTCGCTTAGGATGAATGCAATTCTTCACTCGGATGATTCCCTCCACTCGCTACGCTCGTTCCGGGAAACTTCATCCTCGTGAAAAATTGCCTTCATTCTAAGCTTATACAAGCATCTACTATTCTCTTCCTTTTCTTCGTTCATACATTATTCTTTTTTTTTTATCGTTAAACAGTATTGTTGGATTAGGAATTATTTTATTTTAACAAAAGTGTGTCGTTACAGTTTTCCTATCTGCATGTAATGAGGTAACTAATACCAAACAAAATTTATTCTCCAATTCCATGGGATAGAGCCACGAATTTATATCCATTATCCAGTATTGCATACCTTTAAAAAAGATTCGAATTGACTGTAATTGACATCAAACTTAAAAGTATATTCAAATAATACTTCCCACTTTCAAAATAAACGACTCATATGGGGAATTTAAGTTATATTGAAATAAAAATAAAACAAATATTAAAAATAATTTCGCCGGCTTTTGTAGAAAATTTTATCTTTAACATTATCTAAAACTCACTTTGAAAAATCACAAAAAAACATATCATATCACAGAAAAAACGTTTTTATTTTAATTTAAATTTACATAATGTCTCGATCTAACATTTGATAGATTATTTATAGTTTGATTCTCTAGCTCTTCTTTCTTTTTAATTATATTTTAAATCGCACACAAATTTAAAATTTGTAAATATAAAACGCTAGTCAAACCTTTTCCATATATAATCTCAATAAACAATTCTAGTCAAACGAGAAAATATTCTCCTCTACAACTGCAGACACTTCTACTGTTCATAAATTTGAACAACCGTATCTACATACAATATGACGAAAGCTTCATATAACCAAATTTTTTTTATTTATGTAGAAAGAAACATGTATTAGTGCTTGTGTTACGCAACAAAGCACTTAGCTTAGAAAATTTAAAAAAAATTGGTTGATTGGCCTGTAGACTTAAATGTTTTTATGTTTGTGGACATGGAGTATTTTATAATAATGAATTGAAATAAGCCGGAAAATTTCTTAAGATATGAATATTCTTGTTTTAGAGTCAAACTCGAAATATTCCCGTGGTTGCATACGTAAAAAATTCAAATTACACTTGAAGGTCGCTTAGTATCCTGGTGGAACCCTTCACGACTGTACTGTTTGAATGTATCCCCAGCCAAGCTGATCATCGGTACGGGTCTTACTATGTTTTGCTCCAACCCTTTTGCTAATCGTTTTGCGTGACTGTGGAACATTAATTCACGTGCAAAGAACGAGCAAATTGAACCGGAAACGATTAGCATTTTGAAGCACAAAATCTGTAATATTGATTTATAATTAATCTTGTCAAGTAGAGTAACTAATACCGTTATAGCAAATATACTTGGTATACAAAAACTGCAATTTGCAGTTCTCAATACTAACCAATCAACAAAGTTGGTATCAACTGGAGGTATCAATTTTGATCGATTTAAAATTTTTGTTTTGTTTTTGATCAATGGATGTGACAACCCCGTTTACTCCAGTCCCTTCTATTGTCATAAGAGTTAACGTGAGATATCACATCATACCACTTGCAATAGCAGCTAGATATCACTAGCCAAGGTGATATCTGAGAGGTGCTGGCAGATGAACTGAATTCAGCCAACGGTTGTACCCTCAATCTTAGGAGTGGAATGTTCTTTAATGATGGCATGCTACTGCTTGGTCAAAAAATCAAGCCTGCATTTAACTCTTTATCAGGGTTTTGTTAAATGAAAAAGACAGAGCGTGACATGATCAAGCCATATGCCACTAGCTAGATTATTGGCAACCCCATCTTAGTTTTGTTCCCGAAAATTTTTAAAACAAATTTGCCTTTTATCTCTGATATTTTATCTTATTTATGTTTATTTTCTCTATTCTATCATAAAACATTGGTCTTTGTCATATTTTATGTGTGATATAATTTATTACATGCGTTCCTTAGGAACAAAATAGCTGGTCAAAGCAGCTTTTGAGTAGATCACCAATTTAACGCCAAAAATTTGGAAATTTTTCAAAAGAAACCCCACAATTTTATTATTATCGAAATTTTTTATTATGGGGTGGTATTTAGATCTGACTGGTCCATTTTATTATTAAAAATACCAAAAACAAGTTTATAACTGATTTAAATAAAATTGAATAATAAACTGCTTATCAACTACACAACTTGTTCGAGGTAGAGTAGATCAAAGCAAATTTGAGTAAGTTTGATTTTCAATGGAACGCGCCTATTGTTTGGTTATCCATTCTTTAACAAAAATATATAAAAAAAAATGTGCACCGAGAACGCTTGTTGTTGTGTGACCTTGGTCTGAAACGTGTGTGACTCATATATGGTAATGCCTACTACACAACACATTTTAGTAAAAAAAGAATATTCCAATAAGAAGTATATAAACATAACAATCAACCCTGACTTACACCAAAATAATTTTAAAATGTTAATTGTAACTGTACCTCATTTTAGACATGACCTTCAATGTGAGGACCTTTTAAATCGTGGATGAAATAACTATAGTAAGGTCAGCCAGCTTAAGTAAGCACTGAAGCATGCTTCATTTTTATAATTCAATTTTTTTATTTTTTGCCGACTTGTTTATTTAAAAATTTATTACATTGTAAATTAACACTTTTGTTTTCAAACCCATTTCCTCATGCGGTTTTATTTTGGTTTTGTTATTTCCATTCATTTGAATGAATTTGTTTTTGTTCAATATTTTGTTTATAGTAGTTTATTTGTTCCATTTTGTTGGTTGTTATTATGATGCAATAAAACTTTTGTTAAAAATATAAATATTCAAAAGTAAAAAAAAAATATTAAAATAATTTACATTTTTGAATAAATCAAATAAATCAAATAATAAATCAGTTTCTTTGATTGTTTGATTCAAAACAATACGTTAAAGATGAATTGTAAAAAATTAAGAATTATAATTAGAATTGTTTGTACTTGAAACAAAAAAAACGGTTTTGGCGGTAAAGTAAATTATACTTTAACTTTCTTCTATTTCTACATCAATACACCTTATATTGCAAATAATGTTAATTTCTATAAAATACAAAACATGTAGGCGTCGTAGACTTAAGTCTTACATTAATACCTAAAGTTTCGTTTTATTTTAATTTAGAAACAAAAACTATAACATTGAAAACATTCACTTTTTTATGTTTATTTTAATGTTTATCAAATGAATTAGGCTCAGTAATATAGTTTTACTTTATATAAAAATCAGAATATAATTCCTTTGATTAGTGACATTAGAAAGTAAATTAAAATCTTGGAAACAAAAAATTTATATCAGAAATAGATTCATTTTTATCTCTAAACAATTTGTTTCTTTCTATAGAAGTAAAGAAAGAAGTAAAGAAACAAAATAAATATGTAAACACTTACTTTGTGCAAACTATAGAGAAGTCAGCAAATAACTCAACAAATCTGTCCGCCAGCTTTTCGTTGGATTCAACCCAAGCTTCAATTTTCTAGTAGGTTCGTTTCCTACATGGCAAAATGACAGTATAGAGTTTTGAATGCTCTGTTTCATAAAAATGCTGATGATGATGTATGCGTCTTTTACGTGAATTTTTGTATAAATGTTGCATAAACGACGAATCTCGTCTATCGTTATTTGATATTAATATAATTTCAAGTCCACTTAAAACAATCGATAGAGGGAGATTAAAGTACTCGATGTATTTTTGATATCAGTCAACTTCTTATTGCTTCCATATCATTGGGAATCCATATGCTTACAGAAAATTGGCGATAAATGGCAACGATAAATAATTTCGTAACAGTCAAGGTGTGGAGCGAAGGGCATATATAACTCCCAAAAGTATGAAAATTCCCACACTCAATACGACAAAACTTTCTTTTATTAATAATCTCTGTTCATCACACTTCCACGAATCTTAAGATTAATATAATTATAAATATCTAATTTTAGTGTTGGTGTTAAGTTATTCAAATTTATTTGAAATAATATTCGAATATAATTATCTTTGATGTCGTTTTACCGGTGTAATCAAATCGAATTATGTCACATCAAAAGAAAACTAAATTTTAATGATAACAATTATATTTGTATTGTTCTTTCAGAAATCAACCGATCCGATTATTACGGTTATGTAAATAGTATTATGATTTAAAAATGTTTTTCATTAATGGAATTTCATTAATAAAGTTTGTTTAACTTTTAACTTTCACTTTTAGATTAATTCTGTGGATAAAACAAACCAAAATTGAGCTTTCAAAGTTGATACATTCTATATCACCCGAAGCTGTTTATATTGTCACAACAATGTTTATATTAAAAGTGAAAATTAACATAAAAAACACTTATCTGTTTGTCGGAAGGATTACAAACAAATCACTTTGATGAATCTGCTTAAATTAAAAAAAAACTTTTTAAAAGAAAGTTTTAAGTTATTGTTATTGTTTTTCCTCTAAAGGGTCATTATTGCGAATACAATAATGAGTAAAAGCACAACCATATGTAGAGTTTTTATTATGTTTTACTATTGCAACACAAAGTGTTGCTCTGGAAGTAGGCATCACTTCGTGGTGCAAAAGCAGATTTTTATAATGGTTAGACACACATTGGTTATGCTTTTAATTATCCATTGATAAATTCTATTAATTACTGTTGTTGTTGTCGATTTTTAGTTTTGATATTCCATCAAAAGCAACTGAAAAACTCGACACCCTCAGTATTGCTGATATTGATGTTTTGTATAAATATCGTCACCAATACCATTCAGAAGCAATCGCGGAATGCATTGTGCCTCAAACTTATTATCTTTCGCATATTATTCATTAATCGGTTAGTTTTGACAGTCAAACTGTAGATATCTCACACTTTCATAGTGACAAAATGCAAATTAGGAGCTTCGTTGTCCGAACAGTGTATAATTGGAATGACTTCCGGTTGGGTTGGAACTCAAGCCTTAAAAACGAGCAAACTATTAGAGAAAACCAAACCAAACTTTCGAATTGACAAATTTAATTTGAAGCTTAATAGCGACGCATACTTGAATATAAATGAACACAAAAATTATAATTCTACAGCATGGATCAGTGGGTTGGTAAATACTAACAATAGTATTTTTTGACAATAATACAAAAACTGTGCATCGCAAATTTCTAAAAAAAATGGAATGCTTCTTAATCTTGGTGCTCTTTCAAATGACAAATTCATCTGGTTTAAAAAAGTTTTTTTCACCTTTCTCCACTTCCATTCCCTAAACACATTGAAATAAAATTGTATGAGACGTCGCTATATTTCTCATTAAAAGTTTATCAAATTGCCTGTCTTTATGAATTTTTTCAAAGTTTTCGAAAAGTAGGGGACCGTAGCGATACCAATTTTTCGTTGCACGTTTTTGACAAAGACCTCACATCGTAGAACAGTAAAACAAGTGAAAACAACTTTATTTTTTTTTAACCCCTCATCTTGTGCGGATAGGTCAGTTTTATACGCATAACGCATTTCATATTATAAATCCATAAGATTTATAGTTTACGAGATAATAGATATAATGGAAAAACACGCTGTACTCTACCAATAGGGTTCGTTATAAAAAACGGAACCGTAAAAACAAAGACTTTCGAACATCAACATCTTAGAACGTATGTTGTTGTGGGACTATGGTCTTAAAAGGTTTTTGGGTGTCACAACACACATATTGTAATACCCACCAGACAACATATTGTGGCGATTATGGAAGACGATAGAACACAACAACAATAGAACATCTTTCGAGAAAATACTCGTTAGAGAAAATAGTTCTATAAAAGAAATATAAAATCAATAAAACCAAATCAACGTAACCAAAGTAAACGTAAATCTATTAGAGAATAGGTATAAATCAAGAAATTAGAAAGAGTAGATTTCACACCTAGGTGTCAATATTTGAAGATCGTGTTATTACGTTTATGTTGATAAAAAAAAAGTTTGTGTTCTAGAATATTTTAGCACTATCGAGGCTATTTCATGTAGTATATATAAGAAGTATAAAATTGTTAGCGATATAATTGAGAAGTGATTAACAGTGTTATAAGTAGAAATTATTTTAAGTGATATTGTGAAAAATTGTAACAGAATTATAAGTGGTGAATTATTGTTAGTACAAGAACAATTAAAGGGAATAGTAGTAGAAGGAATATTTTTATAAAATCTTGAACTAATAAAGTTATAACGTTTAGAAAATAGAAAATCCATTGTGTTTTAATTTCCTGATTTAGTGATCGAACTAAATAATTGTAACTCGGCGATTTCGTTACAATATTTTAGGAAAAAAACCAACTGAAAATATATTTAAAATTTCAATTTAGTGAATTAAAATTAAACTTCTAAAATCTTAATATTAATAAATTTATTTAGCCAACGAAATTGTTCATTGAGCCAACGAAAGTAGTTGTTTATTAGGGGCATTATCTGTCAACGGGAGACCCGCCCACTTGTTCATAATCTGTTAAAGTAATTAATAGTTTGTGGAAGAGAGAACAAAACAATACGTTTTATAGAAGACATTTTTTATCGCGAGTGGTTCTCTCTTTAGGTAGGGGTAGTTCTTGAAAACCACGGGTTTGATATATATCCAATTTGATGTATCTCAAAACTAATCGACGGATTTTTAAAATTTTTTGTTGTTTTAAATGGTGAAAATGAGTTTTTTTTTATTCAAAACAAATGCAGTTACAATTTTTGACAATTTAACAAAAAAAATTAAAAAATTTAAAATAATAGGGGTGATATTCCAATATATCTTTTTGTTTTTCCTTATGATCTTATAATTTCAATATTGTTTTACATAATACCAAGATTTGTGTTTGCAGCAAAATTGTTATTCTTTCGGGGTGAGGTCGTAAGCATATAGCCAGCATATTGGTCCACCATCATGTCTTTTCATAAAAGGTCAGACGGTCTTAAGCTTTTATTTGTACCCACACAAACTTTAAATTACTGTTACAGATTTTGGACAGAGGAGAGTCTCCCGTTGACAGAGAAAACCCCATTAATATAAAAAATAAGTTGGGGAGATTTTGTGATTGATTAACCTTAAGTACCTGGTAGAATTCACTGACATTTTACAATTCGAAATCTTTTTTCTTTTTCTCTTTGAAAATTTAGAAATCATCGGAACATGAAAATTATTACATATATATGTTTTGTAATCATCGCTGTGGCTGAGTGTGTAAGACAACAAGGATTTGAGCAGGTGTGAGTGTGTGAGTTTAAATCCCGGCACGAAACACACAACGAAACACACAAAACAAATTTTTTTTTTGAATTTTTTCTAAGAGAAAATAAAAAATGATTCCGAATTGCAAGTGAATTCCAATATGTACTTAAGCTTAATCAATCACAAAATCTCCCCAAATTAATATTCCCCTAATGTTGGCTGTGTATTTAACCATATATGGCAATAAATTGACCGTGTGTCAAATATTAGTTTCGCATTTATTGACAACAATCAATAATGACCCTACACTCGTGACTAGGGTTTACTGACATTTTAAATTACCGGCAATACGTTTAAAAACTTCTATTAAACGGTTAACCGGTAATTTACCGGAATAATCAACTTTAATCTTATTTTTCATTGAATTGGTTGAAGCCAACTATTTATAACTGAAATTGGCGAGTATTGGCGAGTATTTCCATGGCTGGTAGCATGAAAATGCCATTTTGCATCACCCTAAAGTCTTTTTCATGGTGACATAAGTTAATTAGGTTATGTTTATTTTTGTATTGAGTAGGTGCACCGTCGGTGTTATAAATTATTTTCCTAATATTATAATTTATATGCGTTGTGACGAATTCAATAAGTTTTGTAATGAAAAGATAGACTGTAGTACTGTTGTGATTGTTTATATTTATATGTGCCCATAACTTTTTATATATATATATATATATATATATATATATATATATATATATATATATATATATATATATATATATATATATATATATATATATATATATATATATATATATATATATATATATATATATATATATATATATATATATATATATATATATATATATATATATATATATATATATATATATATATATATATATATATATATATATAGATTTATATATATATATATATACATATATATATATATATATATATATATATATATATATATATATATATATATATATATATATATATATATATATATATATTTATATATATATATATATATATATATATATATATATATATATATATATATATATATATATATATATATTATATATATATATATATAAATATATATATATATATATATATATATATATATATATATATATATATATATATATATATATATATATATATATATATATATATATATATTTATATATATATATATATATATATATATATATATATATATATATATATATATATATATATATATACATATATATATGCCCAAAATTATGAAAGTGATCTAAGTCAAAATTTGAAAAAAATGAGTTTATCCGTTATATCGCATCAAATTACTTTAAACAAAATTAGTCCAATGTAAAATGAGCTGTTCCTCCTAAATATCAAAATTGCTCTTTTTTAAGTGAAAGTTAATGGTGACAAAATAATGAGTTCGGAAAATAATTAATAAATAACCCTAGAATTTCGAAGTTTGCTTTTGCGTTAAGTCATTTATACGCCGTTCAGTTAATTTTGAAAATGGTTTGAGTCAAAAAAGCATATTCATTTAGCTATCTATAAACAAAAAATAGACCAAATTAAAAAGGGTCGAGTCAAAATGTCGCGAAATATTGCTGAGCTTGACTGAAATTGCTCATATTTTCTTTATTGTACATATATAATTTTTATAATATTTTAAAAAGTTCATCTAATAACAAAATATTTGATATTTAAATTAAAAAAAACATCTCCTAGTTTATAACGCCATTTTTATAATTTTCCTTCGGAACAAAAAAACTGATTCCCGACAGTCATATGCACAACGAATTTTATCTTTAAAACAAAAAATAACGCATGTTCTAAACTTTCACAAGTAGTTAGGTATAAAATAAACTTCAATTTAGTTTAAAAAAAGGCGCCATCTTTTCTTATGTTACACCGTTTTTCTCTTATGTTACACCGTTAAAAATTACCAGTGTACATTTTTAAAAACTTTGTTCTAATACGTAGTCAACCACATATCATCACAATCGCTCGTCAAAATGCACTCACATCACAAAATAACAAAAAATCGAGGGACACCCTGTGAAGACCCCTGGTCGAAAAAAAAATTCTAAGAGAGCTTGTCATTTTTATTTATGAAAGACTATCTATATCTATCTATCTATCTATCTAAACAAAAAATAATCAAAATTAATGTGGGTCAAGTCAAAACGTTGTTGAATCTTCGTGAAAATGCTCAATTATTAATATGATACATTACATAAGCATAAATATAAGTATGTTTAATTTTGACCGAAATCAGGAAAAATTAGAAGCTTGCTGGTTTTTTCATATTGTGTTTTTCGGTGATTAGCCGGTTAACCGGTACTGCAAACCCTACTCGTGATTTAAAGGATTAGAAAAATGATCTATCTGAGAAATTGATCCCTAATAGTTATTCATACACCAAGGGTGTAAACTGTAAAGTTACGCATTTCAGCCAGAGTGAGCATTTGTTGCCCGAGACGTTAGTCGAGAGCTGAAATTTAGTTTACACCTGTGATACTTACATTTTTTGTGCTTCTTACAAGAGGGCCTGAAGTAACAAAATGAGGCCGTAAAGGAACAATAAGTGGCCGTAAAGTAATAATAAGAGTGCGTTTATTAATAAAGAGAATTAATTAAATAATTCAGTAATTGAGGTCAAAAATGTAATGTTTTACACAAATCTAAGTAAGCTTAAAATAGTTCATTATGTATAGGAAGCATAAAAACATATGTGATTAATTTTTTTCAGAGAACACATCAATGAAACTCTTGAGATGAGAAAATATGTTAAAAATTCCCAAGTTTTATACATACAGCTTTACACTTTGTGATATGTAATTTAAACAAATGCCCAGTATTTGTTGCTCTGATATTACACGACAAGCTTGTTGAGTATAGTGAATCCAATATAATATACGATTTTAAATTCTTTAACTTACTTACCAGCTTGTTGAATAATTCTTTCGATCGCCGTAGTTCGACTTCACTTGTTGGGGAAGTCAGTAATATATAGTTTTGTTTTTTCTGCTCTTCTGATCGATTTTTTCCAGATCCCCCATTCGCTATTTGCCCAATTTTTACATCATGTAGTATTGTTTTAGTTAGATCTACGTTCAAATTCTTATTTAAAGCACCAAACGATCAATTGAATTTTAAAGTTTCTTTTATCAAGAAAAAAATTCTAAGTTTTAGGTGGTGGGATGAAATTGTTTGCCTTATTAAGATTTTCAAATTTCCAAAATTCCAAATTTTGATTTCAGAACCATAACGACAATTACCTATCTAATAGAAGAGTTGGTTGAAATAAGGAAAACTATAAATATAACTCGCAGTTTTAATTCGAAAATCTGTATATTAACTCATATAAGTATAAATCAATTATGTTGTAGAATTCAAATTATTCGTAGTAAATTTTTTTTTCCATATCTTGTGTTTTGACTTGTTTTGGAAAAACTTGAATAGTTTGCAAACTGCACCAATGTTCATGTTTTCAAATTAAAAAAAGGGAATTAAATTTACTATAGGTTGCAAGAAATTAAAACATTTTTTCAATCATTGTTTGTTCAAAACTTATGGCGTTGAATATGGAAAATTTAAAAAAAAAATGTAAATTTTTCGTTTTTTTCAACCTTTTCGAGTTTAACTTTCAGAATTCTCTATGGTTTTGTACGAAAAAAAGCTCAAAATATTTGTTAGCATATTTACTATGCACTTGTTTCATTATTATATATTGAATATAAATATTAAAAATCTCAAAAAATTATATTGAATATGTTTGTTTTGTAAAATATGAGATCCAAAAACCAGAAAAACATTTTTTTTCACCGAAAATCTTTGCGAATATCTCAAAAATAAGAGCTAACCTAAAAAATGAATATGATGTTCTTGTTCAGCAGGTCAAAATACATAAGAAAAGTTGGGTTTATTTAGGGAGATTTTTCTTGTAAGCTAGTGTTATTATGTTCAATTCTTGCCCTCACGGATAAGAAGAGAGTAGATTAATAGTTTTAATAAGTTAAAATATCGGTATGTGGATAAGTTTATAGTTTTATTAAAAACCAACTGTTACGGTTTTTGTGAATGAGGTAATCAGGGTAAAGTGTAATTAAGTAAAACTATAATAACCAACAACGACTTTTCCCTGGGCTGGAGGGGAAGCAATGTCTTTTTATATTAAATATCGTCTTTATTATGTCTACAATTGAAATTCAACCAGAAAAATTATTGGATTATTTGAAAAATTCGATTGAACTGTAATACAGTTTAGTGCTGCTCACGAGGCACATACGCTCCACTATGAAGCATTGATGGCTCAAAACAAACATAACATCAAATAAATGTAAACTAAAGATTACGAACCCAATACAACCCAATTTGTTCATTTTAATGTAAATTCACGAGCTTTGTTTGTACCTGTATTGAAACCTGATGTCTCGGTTGTTGTCGAGACATAAAAATGCCATAAAGTTGTTGTTCGGAATTTCTAAGCAATTTTAACTCAAGCTACTTTTGAACCCTTTGATTTTTCTAAATTCGAGTTTCTTTGAGTTTTTGAGTTTCTCTGAATAAACCTTACAGTTACAAAACTACATTTTTCCCTTTATACGTGTTTCGATGACGATTCGAACTCGTAACCTTATCAGTGCCAGTGAGTTTTTATCATTTGGCAGACACGTTACCACTACGCCACCACGACGATTATATTTCGAAGATGAAACTTCAGTTTATTCAAAGAAACTGATTTCGAATTAAAAAATATTCCAAGTATTCACAATGTTTCTTGAGTTAAAATTGCTCAAAAATCCCAAATAATTAAAAAATTCCATTATGTTGTCTAATATGCATGCATATAAGACAGTTATTGACCATATGTCGATCATTGATTTCGCATTTGATTGGAAAAAATCAATAACTACTATACACTCGTGACTTAGAATTATAGCTATAATAGAAATATTACTCATCGTATGAACTCACACAATAGTACTATCTAGATATTTGATGCAAAAGTAATCATTCTGTTGTAATAGTTTAATTTTAAATCCTCATCGGTGACATTTGAAAAATATATTACTTTTACTTTTTGTTTTTGATTAGATTTCATATTTTCCAATTTTAATTAACAAATCCATTATATAGGGAACAATAGGAAGTAAACATTTATTCCTTTTCATTCCATTAACAAAAAATCATCAAGTCAAATTAAATTTGTTAATCTTTTCTTCACAACAAAACACTTCTAATCACAATAAAAAAAATCGTCAGAAAATCGTTAATATCTGCTATAAATAATTTTTTGCAAACGAAAGTGAATGTCTTAGCGCTTTCTTCGTTTAGATAAAGTTATTTAATTTTTTTTTATTATTACAAAAGAATGTCAATTGCTTTTTATGTAAATTTTTATTTTATTAAAATAATAATTATGTTTTCAACTTTTGGTTGACATTTAATAAAATGAGAAAAATTAGGCAATATGGCTTAAGATGAAGTCTTATGATTAGATTAGAGAGTTAAACGAAAGATCAGTTTAGAAAACAGATAAACTTTATTAATTTCCTGATTCCAGCACAAATGACAAAGTACACTCAAGTTAATAAAACATTTATAAAAGTTGCCAATTAGTATTGCTTTTACTTTAAAATCGCCTTAATCTTCATCCGGCTTATTTACTAAATTTGAACCAAAACACCAAATGTTATTTTGTATAAATCAATCTTTTTAATCCTTAGCAACTGCCAATTTAATATTATCAAATAATCTGTAAATTGCCTGGAGCTTGTATACAAAACAAATCGTCTGGAATGCTTTTCTCCAAGTTATTAAGGCAACTTAAATCCCATCTTTCCTTAAAATATTTTCAATGTTTCCCCTACAAAGGAGATTTTAAATTTACATATCTCAGACCTTTAAGAGGCGTTCTAATGTTATTTAAAGATTGTAGTGTAAATTCAGATATCGGCTGCTGTATCGTTAATTTATTTCAGGTTTATTTACGTAAAATGTAAACATTTGATGGAACCATTATTCGTACTCAATCGCTCAAAACCAAATAAGAAAATGAGCACTGGCCAATAATATCTCACGCGTGTAAAAGTTTAAAGAAATATTAAGAGCATACAATCTTTCCCGATAATCCATCTGTCCTAAATTCTATTGTTTACGGATTCAACGAACCAATTGGCATTGGTACTTTTTATTCGTATTCCTTAATTTGCATCAATTTCCGCAAAAAAGTGTTGTCTAAGATCAAAATCACAATACTGTAATAACAACTTTCTTTAACATATTCATAATAAATATTTTTCCTTTCTTCATAACAAAAGATGACATATGATGATCTCTTTACCCTAATCCCATTGTTTCCGATTTCCACAAATATCTAATAATCTATATTATATTATTTCTTACCATTCAAAGATAATCTTTCTACTAAAATCTTTATTAAAACAAAACTAAACTTTTAGTTTACCATCGAAAGTTATGAAAAAATACATAAAAATAAAATAAAAATTGATAAACTTGTTGGATCTTAAGAACAACATCTTGGTCGTAAATCGTATTGTTAAGTTAAAAATCTTTTTCGATGAGAAATGATCTAAATATTTTGATAAGAATTCGATGATTTTGATTTTCTGTCAGCCGGTTTCGTTTATAAACGATCATGTTCTTTTGATATCTGAGTGATTAAATCTTAATTGTTGGTTTTATGATTCTGTTGATATATCTTCAAGGTGTTTTATTGATTCGAATGCTAGTTTTTGCTCACGTTTAAGTTTTTGTTGCTTTACTAATGATCAACAAAAACATAAATTTTTGCAATCAAATTTTATTTTATGTTTTTGCTAATTGAAGATTATGAATGGAATAAGATTTACCATTAGATGGAAAAGTGCGATGAACTTAGTGTTTTTTTTTTTGGTTTACTGTATGTACTAACGGTATTTCGTTTTTTTCGGAAATATAACAATTCACACAAGATGTGAAACTATTATGAAATTTATGCTTATAGTAAATTATTAGGGTATTTCTTTCTAATGTTTTTGTTTTGGTTTTATATGTATGTTGGTATTACGTTATTATATGAAAGAAACGTATAACTGGAAAAATCATCATAAAAGGGGAATAGATCTAAGAAAATGTTTAAATATTACTTATTTTATTACGGCTTTTAAATATCGGAGATTTTGGATTTGAAAACATCTTTGGAATTTTCAAATATACTCGGGTGAAAGAGCCATTGTTTTCCTGGCATAAAGTGACACTGCAATCATTCAGACTTCCAAGATGCTGCAGATTATTTCTAAACAAATTGTTCTGTAAATTAGCTAACAAAGTATGATGGTTTTAGAAGAAGTGAGAAAAAGAATTGATTTGCAATGAAGGAATTAAGGAAGTAGAATCCGAAGTTGAGTCTACCAATCAGTAAACAAAATATAGAATTCAATTTTTTATGTTTTTCTAAATATTTAAAACTAAAATTGTTCTAATTCCATCACATCAGTTAAATTTAAAAAAAGTCATCCAAAATAGACAACGGGTTTGTTTAAAAACCTTACAAACCGATTGCGTGTCACTTAGGCAGTTGTGGAAACCATGAGAGAAGTCAGAGAAATATAGAAGTTTTGATAAGATTATGATAAGTAAGACTTTTTTTTTTAATAAATGTGTGGTGTAGTAGGTGTGGTACAATATGTGTCACAACAACACATAAAAATCATTTAGACTAAGGTCTCACAACAACATGCGTTCTGATGTATTGATGGACGCAAATTTTTGTTTTTATATTTTTTGGTAAAGAATGAATAACTAAACAGTAAATCCCATCACATGTAAAACATGACATAGGCCAGTATTTCATGATAGGATAGAGAAAACAAAAGTAAATATATGAAGGGCTATAAAATCTCAATCCTTTGAGATATCAAGACTTCGGTCTGTGTTAAAAATTTTTATATAGTTTTTAGCAAAAGGCTTTTACGAGAAAGTTGTTTTTGTTTTGGACCAGCGATGTTTATAAAACATCAAACTCTTTATTTGATTTCATCTCTGTGTATAAGTTTATTACAAAACTAGCACGAAACAAAAATACCCGAAACAGATCATAAATTAACATAATCTAGCGAAAAGATGTAATGAGCACTGGACCTGTTGAGTCACTAACGGAAGTAGTTTAACCCAGCTCAGTACAAATGATCAGATATGCACGCACAGAAGACTGTGTAAACGGAATTAAACAAGCGAAGACAAAGAACAGGGACTCTGACAACTGAAAAGGTCGAAAAAACCGAGATTATGACACATACATCAATACAACTACAATTATTACATTTAAAAAATAATAGATATATTTTTCCCTCACCCCATGATTTGTTCCCAGATCCAACACTTCATGCCTAATTAATTTAATCTAGTACATCAGCCTATGTTAATAAATGGCTGACTAAGCAATGTTCTAATAAATGGTGGTTGATGTAAACCCATAAATTGTTATAACAAATTGTTGATAATGTTGACCAATAAGTTTCCCAAACAATTGTTGTAACAAATTGTTGAAGGTGTTGACCAATGAGTTTTCCAATAAATTGTTATAGCAAATTGATGACAGTGTTGACCAACAAGTCTTCCAATAAATGGTTATGACCAAATTGTTGACGGTGTTGACCACTTAGTTGTCCAATAAATTGCTATCGCAAATTGTTGACGGTGTTAACCAATGAGTTTTCTAATAAATTGCTATAGCAAATTAATAACAGTGTTGACACCTACGTTTTCCTACAAATTGTTATAGCAAATTGTTGACGGCGTTGACCAATAAGGGGTTACAATAAGTTGTGGACAGTAATAATAGCATAAAAACCAACAATAGCGGCATGTAAAAATAAAAATTACAGTTGGTTGTTGATTAACATGACGGTCGTATAAATTCAACTCAATTAAAAATAGTTACAGCTACTTTTTAAAAGCATTTTGTTATAAAACCTTTTTTTATAACTTTAACTTTCTTATAAATAATTAATCTTACAAATTACAAAATTACAGAATTACAAAAAAAAAATTCTATGTATACTTTTACTAATTTGTTCACATTATATGCACAACCACGACACGAAAGATAACATATAGAGCTATTTTAACTGTAATAACGGCAGAATTTTGATTTGTTTTCTTTTTGTTTTTCATTGTAATGAAATCAATATTTCAAAATAAAAACATAAGATGTTATAGATTATCTTATTTATCCAAACACAAAATTATTCTAATTTTAGATTTTAAACTTACACAATTTGTAATAATTTTTTTTTCAAGAATTTATACATAATTGATCACATTAATTGATCACAAAACAAGCAATTAATAATTTTTTTTAGTTTTTAAAGAAAAATTTCTGTATAATTTTACTAATTTAACTAAAAAGTTTCATTTAACTATAATTGGACTAACAAAATTTTTAAAGTTTTAAACCCTGGATTTTTCTTGGTATTCACCAGGTGACTATAAAAAACAAATGTCCAAGTAAATATATAAACTAATTTCATGAATCAACAACATCACAAAATGAGACGACAATCGAGAAAAATAAATATCACAAAAATAAATATAAAAAAGAAAAAAGGTTAAGTTGTGTTGAACGTGTCGATTCATATATAATAAAGTTGTTTACATAAATTAATTTTTACGGGGCAAACAGCTTAGTAACAAAAAAGATACACTCAGCGAACTACTCAAAAACCTCTCCATTTAGCTTTCAGCAATTTCAACTTTTCAAAAACTAACAGCCCATTATCTACCAATACTTAGCATTATCACAGAACAGAAAACTTCTCAACATTAGGATAGAAAACATCTCAAAAAACTTTCTCGGCTAGGTAAATGCTGCTTTTCAATAATTACAACTTACACAAGTTGATATTTTGCAAAAAATTCGCAATATTAAAAAGTAACTCAGGCAGGATGTCCGCTAGAAATAGGTAGATTTCTTGATCAGAAAGATATGTATACAAGTAGACTTGGATGTGTCAGATTAGTTTAAATCAAAAAAACTAAGGAGAAACAGAAGTACCCAACCAATTTTACAAACCAAATTCAATATATATTTGCCGAAATCACTTTAGCCATGTTATTTCGTAACAGTTTTGTTTAATTTGGTTAAAACTACTTATAGCATATTAAATTCACCAAAAATCAATTGAATGTTTTAGCTACGTCACACCTACAATATAAGACAACCACACATAATTTATAATTAAAAATTATCAACAACTTTTATACCACAAAAATTACAAATATCTATCAATTTCTTATTCATGCAATTTAGAAAAAACTTTTAAGAATTGAACCCTTAGAAAAATCTAGGGGGCCAAGTCTGGTTCAATACCGCACTATAGCTTTTAAGGTTGGGCCAGGCTCAACATTTTCAAACGGCCCAAGCTTGGGCCAAGCTTGGACTGATGTCCTGGGGCCAAGTCTGGGAAATAATATTTGAGCCAGGTCTACCAAACCAATAAATATATATTTATTACATCTAAAAGATTTCCAAATTTCCAACGAAAATATTCCTTTTAATTCAAAACAATATTGACTCATCTTTGTTTTTGCTTTTATTTAATTTTTTTCGAACGGTATGGTATACTCTGATAAATAAAACAAAGAAAGAGAATTTTATATCTTTTATATCTAAAAGATAACATGAGTTCAATAAACTAAAAAATGATGGACATATTGCGGTTTGAATTTGTTTTTGTTTCAACAGTCCCACGTCCCAGTCTTAACCTCTTAACTTAAACTATTTTTTTTTTAAATTTCGGGAAGATGCAAGTTGTATCTACGTCTACAAACGTTTTCAAACGCCATTTAAATTTTTTTAAATCAACTGATTTTTCAGGAACCTTTAATCGCAGAGTTCCCCATTAAACTGCTGTAAATAAGACCAAATAAACAAAAAAAATTAATTAGGTTAAAATATTATGATTCAAACGGTCGTTACGTAGTACATAAATTTTGAATTGAAAAGTATATAGCTGCTTTACAGCTGCTTGGAGTTGACTGGTTAACGAACTGATGAAATCTACAACCCTAATCCATCTTTAGCCAAAAATAATAAAATAAAATAAAACAAATGCGATCGTGAGAGTGTCGGTATTCGGTAAATTCCGTTATAGCTCATATCGTTGTATATATATTAGGCTGGACATTAAACGTTAAACGCTAAAATGCCCCCTAAAAGGATTCTTTTTGGAAAAAACGAGGGAATGTTTTTTTTTTAAATAAAAAGAAGACGTGCCGTAAAATAGTGGAAGTTGATTTTTTGATAAAATCGTGAATTTTTTAAATATCTCGTAAAAAGATTTAAAAAAATCATTTAACATTGTTGTAGGAAACTTAATTCTGCACAAAAAAGCTTTATTTCTGAAGATATTATGAAAAACCTTGTAAATCTTCGTAAGTCAAAAAAACATAAAAAATAAGGATGACGAAAAAGTACTAATTTTCTTCTTCTGCTTTGAAATAAGAAGAACAATAGAACATTATGATGCTAGGACGTAAAGCTAAAGATTTTGGACGGATGTGGAGTTTGCAAATCGAGGCGCTAGCCGAGATTTGCACCCACATTAAGTCCAAAATAGCTTACGTCCGTGCATCATATACTATTTTTTATTCGCCGCAAGCAAAATATTTTAAGAAAAGTTGTTTATTCTAAATTAAAATTATAAATTTTCATAAATTTTAAAATAAAAATATGTGGAACAAGTAACCTTTGCCAAAATAATTATTATTTTTTCCAAATTATTGTGTAGCTATGACAACAAATGATAACAACTATTTTAATTGTATAATGAAATTTTGAATTTGGGGGTTGCTTTAATAAAAATTTTTATTTTTCATAGAATTTAAACAAATACAAATGCTTTTTACTTTTTTGGACGTAGCTATGTCAACAAAATGAATAGTTGAAAAGTGATACTTTAAAGCCGCAAATCACGGTAATAAAGTAACACTTTAATATGTAGGCGAATAAAAAAGTATAATCGTGAAAATAAAATAAAACCAAATAAGTACTTTTTCATCATATTACTTCGGTCTGAAAGACCTAAGTATTACATTCATGAGCTCAAAGTGAAATTCTTACCCCCACTTTTTTTGACATTTCTCGACGTTTTAGGACCTCCTGCAGCCAAATTCTGTAACTGTGAAGCGATGAAGTTTTAAAAATTTCTTCGTTTCTTTACGTTAAAAAACTTACCACTTCACCACTTCACAGTTACAGAATTTGGCTGCTGATTCTAAAAAAGCAAAAAAAAAAAAATGTATGTCTGTCTGCCGGCCGGCCGACCGTCCGGCAGGCCGTCATTACCTACGCTGCAGGGAAAACCGCTGGAGGGATTTCAAAATTTTTTTTTTCTAAAAATAGGTATACTCAAGGGACAGGTCCGAAAGGACGCTGTGTTCGATAACTGTACCGGAAGTGTGTCAAAAAAATCATTATGTGTGTCAAAAATAGCAAATTTTCATATTTTTGGCTTAAAAAACGTTCATTTTAAGTGATTACGAGTAGGAACATTACATTTGGAGAAATCTTGATGGTAGGGATTGGTATGTGAGATCGAAAACTAGATTATTGCATTATAAGTTTGTCAAAAAAATGTTGTCAAGTGTGTCAAAAGAAAGATTTTATTTATTTTTTTACCTAATTTTTTGGAAAAAAAATAAAATTAATTGTTTGTTTGAAATGAGATTTTATTATTATTATTGAGAATTATTGCATTATAAGTTTGTCAAAAAAATGTTGTCAAGTGTGTCAAAAGAGAGATTTTTATTTATTTTTACCCAATTTTTTGGAAAAAATAAAATTGTTTGAAATGAAATTTTATTATTATTATTGAGAATTATTACACACTTTTATTTAACTTGACTCTTGAGAGCTTTGATGGGTGGAATTTTGTGATTCATTTTTCAGTAACTTCCCTTTATGTGATTGATCCCAAATTGAAAAGACAAGATTGTTGAAGCAGTCAGTACGTATTTATAAAACTTTTAAAGCAAAAACCTTTATAAATCTGAAGAAAAAAAATTCAAATTTTTCTTCATTCTGAAAGACCTTAAAGAATTGCACTGAAATCCTCATCCTCTGGTTGACTCATTTTGAGCGAAGGAATTTTGGTAATACTGTGTATATCATTATAATCATAGACATCATACATGTTTGTGTCATTTCATATGGACAAAAGGCCTTACATTATAAATAATGAACACAAAAAAAAATACAAGTATGACATTTCGTTCAAAGCTTATAGACCTTTTTTCTTAAAGTTCAAATCGTTATTTTGGTGTATTTGACAGATTACATACAGCAATGATAATTAAAAATCAGTTATTATGTATGAAAATATGCAAATCCATAATATCTGAATGCCCATTTACCGCGCTGGAATTTTGCTCATACTGAGTATCTCATTATAATAGAGGACATATTACACATTTTTGTCATTTTTATATGAAAAAATGGCCTTAAATTGTAAATAATGAGTGATTTGTATTTCGAAAATTTTAAATAATTGTTATTTTTTCTAAATCCAGATTGTTTTGTGTTCTCGTTAAGTTTGTTTTACTATAGTTGCATAATTATTATTTTTTCAATACATTTTAATACATAATTAATGATTTCTAATTATCATTGCTGTATGTAATCTGTCAATTACATACAGTAATATAACGATTCGAATTTTAAGGAAAAAGCTCTATAATTTAGACCTTTTTTCCGAAAAAAACTTGACATTTGGTGCGAACATATATATTTAATAATTTATGTACAACTTAAAATTAATACAATGAGCAAAGAAACGTACTAAAATTTTACACTGGATGTTTAAATAACGTTATAGTGCAATTAACCTTATTAAAATTACTTTAAATTTCAAAGAATATTAAATTTTCGGTAAGTGATTTAATTGCTAGTTTTACTTATGGTGTATTTTCTGTGAAATAATGTGGTTAACTTATTTGTAGGTAAAATTATATAACTAAAAACTCTAAAATAAAAAAATAAATAAAAAAAATTTAAAAAACACACTTTTTGAAAAACGAACTAAAAAGTAGAAAATAAATTTTGCATTAACACCAGCGTTATGTCTTTTATAATTATATTTCCTTTGAAATTGTTAGAAGAAAAAATATTTAAATGGTATTTAACACATCTTAGCATAGATGCAAATATTAAATTTTTGACTATTGACAGTTTTCCGTTCCCATTTGTTACATAAAATAAAAGTGGGTGACGCATACATTAATATAGAAAAGGAACAAATGTATTCTATGTTAATCTCTAACAAGAGAGACTACCAACGTTTATTCCCTTTCCTTTCTGAATGCGCCACCCACTTTTATTTTATGTAACAAATGGGAACGGAAAACTGTTTGTCAATCGAGTGTTAATGCAAAATTTATTTTCTACTTTTTAGTTCGTTTTTCAAAAAGTGTGTTTTTTAAATTTTTTTTATTTATTTTGTCATTATAAGTTTGTCAAAAAAATTTTGTCAAGTGTGTCAAAAAATAATTTCATTTATTTTTTAGCCAATTTTTTGGAAAAAAAATGTAGCTGTTTTAATGACGTAAATGTAATTGAAAATGAAATTGAACACGGAAATTTTTGAATTTGTTATAGTTTTTGAAATATTTTTGGAATTTTGAAAAAGTTTGTATTTTTGATTTTGTAATAATTTTTGCAATATTTTTGGAATTTCGGAAAAAGTTTTAATTTTTGATTTCGTAAGAATTTTTGGAATATTTTTAGAATTTTGAAAAATTTTTAACTTTTGATTTTATTATAATTTTTGGAATTTTGAAAAAAAATTCAATTTTTGATTTTGTAATAATTTTTGCAATATTTTTAGAATTGTGGAAAAAGTTTGAATTTTTAAGAATTTTTGGATTATTACTGGAATTTAGATAAATTTTCAATATTTGATTTCATTCTAATTTTTGGAATATTTTTGGAATTTTGAAAAAGGTTTCAATTTTTGATTTTGTTATAATTTTTGCAAAATTTTTAGAATTTTGAAAGAAATAGAATTTTTGAATTTTATATATATATATATATATATATATATATATATATATATATATATATATATATATATATATATATATATATATATATATATATATATATATATATATGTATATATATATATATATATATATATATATATATATATATATATATATATATATATATATATATATATATATATATATATATATATATATATATATATATATTTAGAATTTTGAAAACAGTTTCATTTTTTGATTTTGTAAGAATTTTTGGAATATATTTAGAATTTTGAAAAATTTTTAATTTTTGATTTTATTATAATTTTGAAAAAAGTTTTAATTTTTGATTTTGTAATAATTTTTGCAATATTTTTAAAATTTTGGAAAAGTTTGAATTTTTAAGAATTTTTGGAATATTATCGGAATTTAGAAAAAGTTTAAATATTTGATTTCATTCTAGTTTTTGGAATATTTTTGGAATTTTGAAGAAGTTTGATTTTATTTAATTTAACAATATTTTTGGAATTTTGATTATAATTTTCGGGCAACGTATTGATATTTCGTGTTAGTTTTGTAATAAATTTTTAAACAGAGATACTTGTACTTTAACAAAGAGTTATGTTTGATATACATCGCTGCCCAAAACTAAAAACCATGTCCTCGTGAAAGTTTTTTGCCGAAAACTATATCAAAATCCTTTACCCAGACCGAAGTCTTGATATCTCAGAGCTGTGAGATGCCAGCCCCTCCATATTATGTTTTTACGAGTTACGCGTTATCTTTGGAAAAATATTTTCATATTGTAACCCGGGTAAGAAAAATCTAAGGAGCCAAGTCTGGGCAAAGACCATAGCTTTTGGGGGTTGGACCAGGCTCAACATTTTCAAACGGCCCAAGCTTGGACTGATGTCCTGGAGCCAAGTCTGGCAAACCAGGCTTGGGCCAAGTCTGGCAAATAATACTTGAGCCAGGTCTACCAAACCAATTTTTTTCCAGACCTCCTTTAAATATGTGGAATGAGGTGGTTTAAAGAGTAACATATTTGAAAATAAAGCTAAACATAATATGGGCTGCACATGTTTACAATGCATTAGACTGTTTAATAACGCGTAATATAATAAACTGAACCTTGGTTCAGTCTAGGCATTTACAACTGGTCTGAGATTGCTTTGTGGTTTAACATTGGCAGCTGCTGCCCGGAAAATAAATGATATTTCAAATTTGAGTTATTTTAGGGCGCTAGCAAGAATTTCTCTGCAAATATTATGACTACTGTGATACAGATAGTTTGGCAATCGGACAAAACTTTTGTCCGATCGCCAAATTTTTAATTGTTGGTTTGTTTTTTCATTGATCATCTAGTGTGCATCGCATCGGACGTGTTTGTTTTTCCCGTTCACAATTTTCAATTTTTGTATTTGATATTAAAATATATTTAAATTTAATATTTTGTCTAATTATCACATATAAACGCATATTATATGTTGGTTTTAATCATAAAAGATTAATTAAAATGTTATGCATACATTGTTCATCTAACATTACAAGAAAAAAACCTATTAAGCTGTTGTGTATGCGAAAATAGTTTTCTTTCTAAATGTTTGAGCTTAACTAAAGCTCAATTTGATCTTATAACTTCTGGTGCAATTAATGGTTGGATCTGCAGCACATGCATGCTATTAAATCAAGAAAATCAATTGCAGTTCCTGTTCCGATTGTGGTTTCTGATGAATCTCAGAATGAAGCACATGAAATAAAACTGTGCTTACTAAAGTTAAAATGGATTTAGATGCAATAACCATTTCTAACAAATTATTTCAAGAAACTGTTGATTTATTATCCAACCTAATTGACGGCATCAATATTAAACTGGAAAATTTGGAGAAGAGAATAAAACTTCTTGAGCATACTGTGAGTGTTAATAAGAGTATTAATAATAAAGTAATATCGCTGGATGATAATGAACGCAGTTTTGACCTTGTTGTTCATGGTTTTCCTTTTAAAGCTGATGAAGATTTATCTTATATTAAACAAAAACTTCTAGCTTACTATGAAGTTTCCTTCAATTTCTAATAATATAAAAAGTATTTCAAGGTCTCTTAAAAAGAATTTGACAACTATTTCTGTAGTTATATTAAAGTGTGACGATATTTCAACAAAACAAAAAATTTTGGATGGTTTCAAAGCTAAAAAAGCTTCAATGAAAAGAAACAGTATTATAAGTGATATTGGTTATGATTTATCAATTGATAATGGTCGTAACACCTTCTACATTACTGAATATCTTAACCCTTATAAGCAACAACTACTTTTAAAAGCCAAAGAGTTATTAACTGATAAACTAGCTAAATATGTATGGGATCAAAATAATGATATCCTGGTAAGAACGTTCGATAATGATAAAATTACATCTGCTGGAATAAAATTCAAATTTTACGAGATAATTAATTTATTTTCTTTTTTTTAATGTTATTTAGTTTAGTGCTATTTTATTTTATTTTATTTTATTCATTTTATATATAGTTTTTATAATGTTATTATCAATCTACTACCAAAATGTTAATGGTCTTAGAAGCAAAACAAACGATTTTTTTAAAAACTTTCTTGAATCTAATTATGATGTCATATGTCTTACTGAAACTTACATAAATGATAAAATTTCTGATACTGAATTAATTTCTAATCAATACACAGTTTATAGAAGGGATAGAGATTTTAATCTTTTTCCTAATAAAAAAGATGGTGGAGGTTGTTTGATAGCAGCTAATTCCAAGTTTCAAAGCTTTCGTTTACCATTATGGGAAGTTTATTTGGAGGAAATTATACCCATATTTCCTCTTAAGTTTAAACACCAAAGATATATTTGAACGTAGCTTATATCTATCCTAATGCAACTATCTAGGTTTATGATGGTTATTTTGAAAATATCAACAATATTATAAATACACACAAAATTGATTCTAACTTTCTTATTGTTGGTGACTTCAATATACCTAATATTAAGTGGTCATTGGTTGCTGATGTCTTGGAACCAATCCTTTTAAATGTCACTAGACCAGCTCAGGTACTTATCGTTTCACGGATATTACCCAATTCAATCATTTAACTAACAAATCTAATCGGATTTTTGACCTGCTTTTATCCAATTTGCATGTAAGCAATGTTACGGTAAGCAATCCTACGGATCTGTTATCAAAAATTGATCAACATCATCCACCGATTGAAATTTCACTAAACCTTAAAAAAATTGATCTCTTAAACGCGCATGAATCTGTATGCTTTAATTTTTACAAAGGAAATTATGATGAAATTAACGTAGCTCTATCTGAAATTAATTGGTGTCACACGTTTGGCAATAAAAATGTTGATCAGTCAGTTGATGCTTCTTATGATGTTCTTTATCAGTTAATCAATCAATTTGTCCCTATAAATTCAAAATTAAATCTAGTAAATATCCCATTTGGTATTCAAAAAGTTTGTTAAAAATGATTGAATTTAAAAATCGAATTCATAGAAAGTTTAAAAAAACTGGTGATCTTGATTATTACAATATGTTTTCTTCTTTGCAGAGCTCTGTTAAAACGGAAATTAATGTATGTTATGCAAATTATTTCAGTGATATTGAAAGTTCCATTTCATCAGATCCTAAAAAGTTTTGGTCTTTTACAAAAAAAATAAAAAAAACTAATGCTATTCCAGCGTCAATGCGTTTTAAAAACAATGTAGAAAATTCAATCAAAGGAATTTGTGATCTTTTTGCGACATATTTTCAATCTGTATACACCAGTACTTCTCTTTATTCCACACCAACATTTGCAACAAGTGATATCTCTTTGGAAGATTCTTTATTTTCTGTAACAGAAACGGAAGTACTAGCGGTATTAAATAAACTTGATCTAAATAAAGGTTTTGGAGCTGATCTTATTCCTCCTAATTTCTTAAAAAACACTTCTGCATTGATCTGTCAGCCATTAACCATTCTTTTTATTAAGTCTTTCGAAAATTATGTTTTTCCTATTAGATGAAAAATAGCTAAAATCAATCCAATTTTGAAAACTGGAACTGTAACTGAAAACCAATTGCAACATTGAAGTGTTTCAGCAAAATTTTCGAAAGAATTGTTCACAATAAACTTGACTTTACTAATATTAATATTATTAAAAAAAAAACCAACACGAGTTTTTTTAGAGTAGGTCAACTCTTACTAATATGCTTAACTATACGGAATATATCTATGAATCGCTTGACTTTGGCGCTGGTGTTGATGTCATATATACTTATATGGATTTTTCAAAGGCCTTTGATAAAGTTTACCATAATATTCTCCTCACAAATTACGTAAATTCGATCTGAATTTAAAGTTTATCAGGTGGGTTGAATCTTATCTAAAACAAAGATCTCAATTTGTATGCATTAATGACTATGAATCATTTTCTTTCTGTCCTCATTCGGGTGTACCACAAGGTTCAATCTTGGGACCTTTATTGTTTATTTCGTTTATTAATGATATTTTCTTACGCTTGGATGGCAAAGCACTACTTTTTGCTGATGATTTGAAAATATTCAAATCAATCAAATCCATATCTAGTGGTTCAAAATAATCAAAATAATCAAAATAATAGTGGTTAAATAATAATTAAAATATATGAGCGTGTATTCATATATAAAATATATGAAATATATCTCAACATTAATAAATGTTTTACCTTTAAGCTTAAGCCTAGATCTTTTCAATTTCAATTCATTTATAATATTGTAATAAACTTCGTCCAGAATGGGTTAATTTAATTTAATCATAAATAACCAATACGTTCCGCCTAAATGTTTTCTACATTCTATGGCAAAATCAAAAGTTAACTCCCTTTAACAAATACATTTTGCATAAATTAAATTTGAGTTCGCTAATACAAATGCAAGTATGAATGAAAACAGGTGTGGCCTATTCAAGATGTACGGACTACGTAGTATTGATTTCTAGTGGATTATAGAAGTTTCGATTTATTTATTTTTCGATATAAATAAGCGAACAAAAATATCAGATAGTCAGTTTTACTTTTGCAATTAAAAGTGTTTTACAAATATTCGAAAGTATAAGGAATAATCGGTGGTACTTGAGCCTGGGTACTAATAGTGACAGAATTTGAACTTAGTGGAATAGTAAATACAGATTTTACGATTCCGAATATTATTGATTCAAATTGTGGAAAAGCGGTGAAGTTTATCGTACATAAATTGGAGACCCTGGAATTTATTGTAAGGAAAAACGGAAGCTGCTGTAATTTGATGACAAATAAAGTTTGAGATTCTGTTAACTAAAGATCTGTCTTTTTACTGTCGTGTTTGCTCAATAATCTAAAAGAACCAACGAAGAGTCGTTACATAATATCAACAATTTAACTCTATGTGAAAAACAAAGATTTTTGTGATTTAGGCATTATTATGGTTTGTTATCCTAAATTTAATATACATATTCAAGACATTGTTAACAAAGCTTTCAAAATGCTTGGTTTTGTTATGCGAGTGTGTTCAAATGTTCGTTCGTCTAAAGCACTTATTACAATCTTTAATTCAATAGTTCGTTCTTCATTAGAATATATTTCGCTGGTCTGGAATCCAAAATATCAAACTCACATTGATAACATTGAGAGGGTTCAAAGGAAGTTTACAAGATTACTGAGTTTAAAGTAAACTTTCCATATCAACCATACAAAGATAGACCAAACCGATATAATCTATTATCATTGGAACAGAGACGTACAATTGCTGATCAAACAACCCTTTATAAAATTGTTAACCATGGTATTGAATCAGATTTGGCTAGCCTAATTTGTTTGAATACCACACCTTGTTATAATACTAGGCATTCGTACACTTTGTATTATTATACTTTTCTAACTAATCTAAGAGTTCATTCACCGTTGATTAGATTATAGTACAGCCACAACATTAAATTTAATCAAGTAAATTTGTTTTGCTTTAACTTAGTCCAGTTTAAAAGAAGCCTTTTACAAATTGTTAAATTAAATTAAATTAATTTTATTTTCATATTTTAAATTCTAATATTATTCATTTTATCTTGTGTTAAACATTCTTGGTTTATTACATTAACATTATCTTTTTATAAACTAAATTTAAGCTTTTTATTGTAATTTTTTATATTATTTTAAAATATTGTCTTTAATTTGTATTACTTTTATAACTAGCATGTTATTGGAAATTTTTCCGTATAGTATTTAAATTGAAATAAATAAATAAACAAAAGTGATTGAATGTTACCAACAATGTCAATCAGAGCTGTTCTATACTGTGTCTTTAAATCTTTGTGTTAATATACTTTTCTGCTTCATTATTTTTATTGTCGGAGCTAATCTTGTTTACTACATATATTCTTTTATCTTTTGGTAATTAGCCATGTTTCATATAACAAGGACGTATTATTCTTTTTGCCGTGCGATTCATTCTCCGCTTTGTGTGTAATTTGATAGGAGATGAAGCGATTGCTCAAGTTGTTCTTCTTCTTCCCATTTATCAAAACTTTTCTATTACCGTCAACGCCATATATCTTGAAGTTGAATGGTGGAATTGAACATTTCAAATCATGTTTTTGGCTTTTCACTTTCTTTGGAAAATATCAAAAGCCGTCAAAATTTTACTTTCTCAATTCATAGTCACTAAAATAAATAACTGAAAGAGATTTCGGTTTAATTTGTTTCGTTTAAGAAATTATAATACCAAATTTTAACAAAATCTACAGTGATCGATTAATACAAATCAAAAACTTTTTGATGTATTCCCAAACTCAAATTAAATTGTATAGACTAGTGATATTTCGGTTAGATTGGTTTCAGTAAAATATTTACCCAACTTTTAGAGAAATCAATTTGATTGAGAGAAAACTTACGCACTGAACCCTAAAGTTTAAACACAGTAAAATTTGTTAAAAAATTACATTAAAGCATGAGTAAATTTATTTCTGTTTCTCATTTGAACTTGATTAAATTAAACACTTTTACAGAAAAATAATATTAAAAAACAAATTAATAGTAATAAAACTATTTTTGTGTAATTTTAATATTTTATTAATAAATTAATATTATTAATAAAATGCCGTCATGTGAAATAATTTTTTTATCAGTCTTTTATTAAGACTTGTTTTGATAATTTTTAAATTATCATCATCAGTTTATCAAAATTAATGAGACAAATTATGCTAAGTATATTACTTTAAAAAAGAATGTCTAATATGTCTAAAACAATAGAAAAATAATTGTTTAAGAATCTCTGAAATGCATAGGGAATTTCTACAGAATCAAGATCTAGTATTTGTTCTATTCTGCCATTATTTCACAAAAAGTACTTTTGGTGCTTCACTTTTTAAACTTCAATAGTTTTTTTTAAATTTTAAACCTTATTTTCTAGAATATTTGGGCTTAACTGTATTTTAAGCAAATTTATCTTACCAGCTTAAAATGTTGCTTCTTTTTACCGCATTAATGAAAGGCGTAGTATTTTCACTAAAACTAAATCGTCTAGTCAAACCCACAAAAAAACTTTACAACTTTCCAACCAAACTTAACAAAACAAATAGTATCGACAACATACCATCAAAAATAATTGCACATGCCAGCAACACTTTTTTTCTAGATTATTATTTCAGAAGTTTGGAGAACGAACATTTAAGTCAAAGCCTTTGTACAAAGGAGTAATGCTTATTTTTTATGATACCTCCCACTATCCACGTCGTTCGACTGTATACTCACTCTAACAAAACGTCAACACTCATGTAATCCAAAACTAATTTGTTTTTGTTTTTGATACAACGCCGCCAGACAACAATTAAAATGTATTAAAAAAATCGATTACAAGCATAACATTACACCATACGTATTAATTAACAACCTTGACATTTCAAATCAAATTCTAATTTCATGAAATTCGTGCACACTTTCGATAATTTCATATTTCTAATAACTTTCCATACTCAATTATTCCCCAAAGATTGTTATTATTACTTAACGAATGAAAACGTTTTAATTTTTTTTTTGCAAACAAAACATTTAATACAAGACAATTTCTATAAAAATTTAATTGTATGTTATAATTTAATCCGCTTGTTAAATATTATTTGACTTAAAGGTAAAGTAAATAACTCAAATGTTTTGCAGCAATATTCTTTTCAATCAGATTTTGAAAACATTCGATCAATGCCGAAGAATTTAAGAATTCTGTATAAACAATCAATAAAGTTGCAAATACTTGGGTTTGTTACATCTTATATTTAAAAAAGCCAAATATAATATTAAAACTAACGTGGATACTTGACTTCCAAGATTCTAGCTCCCAAAATATTGATTTTATAAAGTATGATGACATATGGAATGGTTTAGTCATCGTTAGGTCAGGAAAGGTTACTAGTTTTTTTCGTTTGGTCGTATCGCGTAAATAAATAAAAAAAATTCACAGTCTTCTGAAATTTTGACCTTTGCGGGACTAGAATTTACTTTTTCAGCCCCCAACATGGCAATCTAAATTTTTTAAATAGTTTTTAAACAGTTCAATAGTTCTTATCACATATAATTAATTTGGTTATTATTTTAAATTTTTTATTAAGTAATAACCAATATTAAAATGTTTCGCCAAGTGCCAACAACAGCTTCTTCAATTATTCATATATAATTAATTTATTATTAGAAATAAATCATTTCAAATGCAACAAACTGACAACAATTCAAAAACGCAATGTTTGCCTAAATGTTCCCACGTCAAATATTATTTTAATTTAAATGACGCTTCTTGAGATTTTTGAGCTTTGTTGCTCATTTCGAATATGTTGTATTGCATTAATCTATTTGTAACCGATATTTTAATACATTTATTGAGAGGGGTATAGTTTTAAACACGAAAAATAAAGCATATTTTTGTGATTTTTTTGCGGTGACATGAGTAATTTAATTTTATTAAATTTAATTGCCTTGGAAAAAAGTGGCTTTGCGGTAAACATCATAACTCGTTACCGGATCATCTGAATCAAAAAAATTGATATGCATTTTAAAGGTGATGTATTTCTCGAGGTAATCAGGAAGAGTTTTTTTTTCTATTTTTTGCAGCATTCGGAAGTGATAAACGCGATTTTAGCTCAAAAAATCGCGGTTAATTTGTTATTAAAAAATAGAAAAAAATGAAAAAAAAACTCTTTCTGATTACCTGTTGATTTATGTGAAGAAGTAATATTCAAATTTTCAAAAGGATCGGTTCAGTAGATTTTGAGTTCTAATGTTCACGAACTTCAAAAATGACGTTTTCGGGAAAATCAGGTATCACGGCCGGTCGTTTGAAACACTGTACCTCTGTTAGTTTTACTCGGATTGACTTAAAATTTGTACACAATATTCTCGACATATTGTTCATTCAGGAAAAAAATAATGCGAAAAAAATAGTTTTAAAACCATTAAAACCATTTATTTTCTTAAAATTTTTCTTTTTGTAGCTTCAGATATTTATCCAGGTGTGTTATTTTGTTTTAATGGAACTATCTTTCATGAAGAATATTGTATAAGTATGTAAGGCGAAGTAATTGGAATTTTTTTCAATTCAAAGGTATGTTTGCAAATTAGATAAATAAATAATAAATAAATTAGATGATTTCTCATTTTGCGTGCTTCAGATGAATTCGAACCCTCCTCTTCAGTGCCATGTTCGAATCTGTTGGCAGACACGGTATCAGTTACCACTAGTTTTTAATAACCACCTAGGTTTTTTGAACTGGTTGAGCTGTCAGCCACAACTCTTCTCCAAATTATTTTTGGAAAATATTGAAATAAATTTGTTATATTTATTACAGCAGGTGTGTGTATTAGCCCTTCAGACTAATGCTTATCAGGATTTTACGATGCCGCGTACTCAGAGTAGGAGTAAAGTTTTTGTTCCGTTAAGGTGGTTGGGGATGACGGAACAAGAAGGTAAGTTATGTTGTTGGTTATTGGTTGAGTCCATCAACTCTGTGAATGTTTCGTTAGGCCCTGGCTCCTCGACGGAATGGAAGCTCAACCTAGTGCTATGCTCATTTATAGTATTTTTTATTATCTTCTATTTTCAGGCTTTAGAGCATAGCCTGTTAGGATGTAGTGTTTGTGGAGGTTAACACAGATACAACTGCTGGACAAGTATTGTTTCAATGCTTGCTAGTAGATGATATCGTTTATATTTCGTGTCACGATCGGTACATTCAAAGTAACACAAAGTTAGTCTTTCTTACTTCTCCATTCGGATTTTTATGTATTATTATTGGGCTGGTGAGCGAATACATGAATGTAAAATGCTAGACCACATGTGTAGGCTTGTCAGACTGTTGTCATCACCAACTCAACCTCTTGAAAGCACTTTAGCTGAATTTTTTTTAATAATTCTTAGTTTTCTGGAGGGATTGAACTGTCAGTCAAAACTCCTCTCTAATTTTTTTGGAATTTATTTGTTTAGAATTTTCTTTTGTATAATTTTAATTTTGAACGGTTTATGATTGTTTGCAATTTTTTTTTTTTATTTTTTGTTGTTTTGAAAGTTTTGGAATATTTGTTAGTGAATTTTTAAATTCTGTGATTTAGAATTAATTTTGAGTTTATGGAGTTTTGTGATCGAGCGCTTAGTTTTTGTTTTAACTATTTGTAACTTTATTTAATGGTTTTAATTTTTCTTGAAAATTTTTAATTAATTTAATTTACTAATTTTGAAATTTTTTGTAATTTGGTAAAATTTTTATTTATGTAATTTGGTTAATTTTAATTTTAAATATTTTTCAATCTTTTAAATTTTTCAAATTTCTGAATTGTTCGAATTGTTTTTACTTGGTTAAAATTTTTGAGTTTTTAAAATTGTTTGGAAGTTTTTTAAAAAAAAACATGTTTTGAATTTAGCATCAGCTCGATGGCTAGTAAGCTCCAGTTTTTTTGGAATTTGGTTTGCAAAATTATTTCTTTTTGAAAAAGATTATTTTTATTTTTGTTTAATTTTTTTTAAATTTTAAATCTTTTTTAAAAAAAAATCGAATTTTATTTTTAGTAAAATTAAAATTTTTTGTGGAATTTTTTTTGTTCTTAGGTTATGTTGTTGTCTTAATTGTAACCATCAAATGGATTTGGTTTTGTAGTTTATTTAAGATGTTTTTGGAATTTTGTGTTTGTTCTCCAATTCGTTCTAGTTCCGTTTATACTTGTCGACACATTCTTAGTCGTTATGACTTCTAATACTAATTTTTCTCTGGCCCTCCGCAGCTTATGGTGTAATTTGTGCACTAAGAAATTGAACGGTCAGTACAAGACCTAGCTTGTGTCGTGTGGTCATGTATTCCATTTTTAATTTGATTTGTTTTTGCGTTTGAAATTTTTGTAGATATTTTAATATTGTTTTTGTTTGAATTTTTGAATTTATAGATTTTGTTGTTTTTTTTTGAGAATTTTTTTGGTATTAAATTTTTTCAGAGAAAGAGTTAGACCACGTCTGTTTTTTGGTAATCCATCGACTGTACTGACAAAAGAAATGGAAGGAATTAAAGTTCACTTCACCCCGATAACCTCCCAAAATCCCCTTTGGATTTAAATTTAGGTTGTTTTAATATTATCTGTGTTTTGTTTTTAGTGGGTAGATGACATAATAGGTAAGTTCATGACTCACAGACAACTTTAGTTCGTCTTTCCATTTCTTTTGTCAGTACAGTCCCTAAACTGTGTTAGAATTTTGTTTCAAAATAGACTTCCTTTCCTAACCAGACTAGCTCTCACAGATTTTTGTTGTGTAAAATCGCTAAAAATGATAATTAAATATTAGTGCAAAGAAAAAGATACCTTTCAATAAAAAGAATAAAAGAAAAAGTTTTCCTTTACTTATTATATCAAGATTGAAATTCCAAATGTTAGTTCCCGTGTAAGAAAAAGCTAAAGGACCAACCCGGGACAAAGCCCGCGCTACAGCTTTTGAAGTTTGGGCTAGGTTTAACATTTTCAAACGGCCCAAGCTTGGACCAAGCTTGGACTGATGTCCTGAAGCCAAAACTGGCAGATCAGGCTTGGGCCAAGTCTAGCAAGTAAGACTTGGGCCAGGTCTTCAAACCATTTTTTCCCCAAACCTTTAAATGTGTGGAAAGAGGTTGTGTAAAGACTAACATATATAAAAATAAAGATAAACATAATATGGCTTGCACATGTTTACAATGCATTAACCTGGTGAATAACGCGTAATATAAAAAACTGAATCTTGGTTCAGTTTAGGCATTTACAACTGGCTCAGACTGAAACTAAAGTTAACTAGCCAAAGCGTGGCTCACCGAAACTGGGCCAAGATCGGTTCGTTGTTTAATATTGATTGTTCCTACCTGGGTTGTTTTGGTGTAAAATTCACCAATTAAGACACGCTCCATTTTGAAAATTGTTCAATGAAAAAAAATTTATCTTACTGATAACTACTTATTTTCCCAACACAGGGATAAAACCTGAGCTTTAACATAACAACAAAAGAATAAATAATATATTCAGTTAAATAATAAATATTGCTGTTTCTATCTTTCACAGCCTATCACAGGTCTAATTTCCTATCAAAGACAAAAACTAAAAAGCTGTTGCATAAGCAACGATCTATTTATTCGGGTGCGAAAATGTTAAAGATGTTAAGAAAAATTTTGTCTGCTCAACTTTGAATAAATCTAATATTCACACATTAGATTTATTTAAAGTTGAGCAGACAAGATTTTTCTTAACATTTCGAATAGTAGCCTCCACCAAAATTTGTTTTCGTAATATCTGTAAAATTACATAAGGTTGTTCGGTTTGAAGAAAAAGTTTCAATTCCGCATCTTGTAAGCTATATGAAATGGCAAACTCAAACTTGCTCAACCACTCCTCTAATTTTAATTTATGTTTGTTTACTCCTTACTAATAGTGTAACATAGTTTTACGGACATCTCCATTAAAAGTATCACATGAAAAACACAATATTACGATTACACAACAACAAAAAGAAGTAAAAAACACAATTATTAATCAGTAAAAATCTGCTACATTAACATTACACAATACAAAAAATACAATCTTGAATTTAAAAAAAAT
Source organism: Diogma glabrata (assembly GCA_963693315.1). Classification (NCBI taxonomy): domain Eukaryota; kingdom Metazoa; phylum Arthropoda; class Insecta; order Diptera; family Cylindrotomidae; genus Diogma; species Diogma glabrata. The sequence continues at coordinate 209,241,721 of OY856187.1, forward strand.
AACTCGAAACAATGAAACTAAGAAAAAAAATCAGACATACATAAATCAAACGTAAGATTTATTAGTTGATGATGTGAAGAATAACATTGATTGATTGAAAGAAGAACTTAATTCAAATACTTGTTGGATTCATGTTTTACGGTTGAGAATTTTCTTATGCGTATTAGATGTTTATCAAAAATTTTAGTTTCGAAATAATTAAAATTTTGTACCTTGTAAATTTAATTTATAGTTTGTTTGTTTGTTGTTGTGGGAAAACTATTGAGTTATAATTATTTTCTTAAATGTTATGCAATCTATAACTGGAGCTAATGTTTCCAAATAAGTAAAACAAAATAATTAATTATTAATTAATTGTCTACTTCGGGACGTTTGCTTCTAAATATTATATACACATTATGGTTTCTTATTTTCTTGAATTTTCAATCACTTTGCTTCCATCACCATCATAAATCAAATAAGTATATACAAACGGAACAATGAAATTCAACGATAATTAGATTCATTAATCAAATACTTTGATTTGATTGAATACTTTTATGACAAGAAAAATCTAAATCAAATATCTTCTCATATATAAAAATGCTGGTAGAATATTATATTAATAAACACGATTAATTTCACAGGCCTAGAGAAAGTGTTTTTTCGTTGATTGTTTATGAAAATCCCGTGAAAGTGACTTTTTCCCACTAGTCTTTAAATCAAAGCAATTATGATAATATTACATTTTGCTACAAGAGATGAAAACACTGTTTGCATTTGCTACTGCATTGTACATTTCGCTACAATAGATGAAAACTGAC